>ONZH01002820.1:0-140935 GCA_900303285.1 Rhinella marina
GTATAACGGCGATGGCGCACTTAGAATTCGTTTCCCCTCCCATCTTCCTGGGCGCTCTTTTTCCAACCAATCACCATGCAGGCACGCTGAGCACGCTGGCAGCGCGAAAACGGCGTCTACATGGATTGGCTGGAAAAACCATGTGACCTCGAATATTAAAAACTCAGCTCTTCCTGCTCGTACGCATATGCTGCGTGAACTTAGTCAGGGACAGAGGCTGGAGAAGGGAGAGACAGGTTTTAGCTGTTGGACAGGCAGGAGCGTGATTAAAAGCCCTTATCAGGGCTACTATAGTGCAGTACAGTGATAGCTTTACTACAATATACACTTTACAGAGAACGGCTGCTGTATTCAGGGATAGCTGCTGGAGTAGGGACAGAGAGAGGCATTAGTGGTGTATTAGGTGCTCTGCTACATACCAAACTATATTTGGCACTACTGCTGTGTACCTTGAACTATAAAATATATAGGCCTTATAATTGGCAACTGTACTGTGCGTTCTTTGCAAACTAATTTAAATACCTGGTGTTAATACCCACCGTCTGAACAGTTAGTACACGGCTGTGTACCTTGAACTATAAAATATATAGGCCTTATAATTGGCAACTGTACAGTGCGTTCTCTTGCAAACTAATTTAAATACCTGGTGTTAATACCCACCGTCTGAACAGTTAGTACAACGGCTGTGTACCTTGAACTATCAATATATAGGCCTTATAATTGGCAACTGTACTGTGGCGTTCTCTTGCAAACTAATTTAAATACCTGGTGTTAATACCCACCGTCTGAACAGTTAGTACACGGCTGTGTACCTTGAACTTTAAAATATATAGGCCTTATAATTGGCAACTGTACTGTGCGTTCTCTTGCAAAATAATTTAAAATACCTGGTGTTAATACCCACCGTCTGAACAGTTAGTACACGGCTGTGTACCTTGAACTATAAAATATTTAGGCCTTATAATTGGCACTGTACTGTGCGTTCTCCTTGCAAAATAATTTAAATACCTGGTGTTAATACCCACCGTCTGAACAGTTAGTACACGGCTGTGTACCTTGAACTATAAAATATATAGGCCTTATAATTGGCAACTGTACTGTGCGTTCTCTTGCAAAATAATTAAAATACCTGGTGTTAATACCCACCGTCTGAACAGTTAGTACACGGCTGTGTACCTTGAACTATAAAATATTTAGGCCTTATAATTGGCAACTGTACTGTGCGTTCTCTTGCAAAATAATTTAAATACCTGGTGTTAATACCCACCGTCTGAACAGTTAGTACACGGCTGTGTACCTTGAACTATAAAATATTTAGGCCTTATAATTGGCAACTGTACTGTGCGTTCTCTTGCAAAATAATTTAAATACCTGGTGTTAATACCCACCGTCTGAACAGTTAGTACAACGGCTGTGTACCTTGAACTATAAAATATTTAGGCCTTATAATTGGCCAACTGTACTGTGCGTTCTCTTGCAAACTAATTTAAATACCTGGTGTTAATACCCACCGTCTGAACAGTTAGTACACGGCTGTGTACCTTGAACTATAAAATATATAGGCCTTATAATTGTCAACTGTACTGTGCGTTCTCTTGCAAAATAATTTAAATACCTGGTGTTAATACCCACCGTCTGAACAGTTAGTACACGGCTGTGTACCTTGAACTATAAAATATTTAGGCCTTATAATTGGCAACTGTACTGTGCGTTCTCTTGCAAACTAATTTAAATACCTGGTGTTAATACCCACCGTCTGAACAGTTAGTACACGGCTGTGTACCTTGAACTATAAAATATATAGGCCTTATAATTGGCAACTGTACTGTGCGTTCTCTTGCAAAATAATTTCACGGCTGTGAAAGCAAAATATTGTAACCAAAAAAAAATAAAATGCGGAGGGGGGCTAGCGGAATAGGACGTGGACGGGGGCGCGGAAATGCTGTTGGGGGCCTTGTTGAAGCCAGTGGGGATACAATGCGTGCTGGTGAGGGTAAGCCAGGATCCCGCTCATCCAGAATCCCTGCCTTTATGGGACAGTTAAGCAGGGGGCGGGTTACACCGCTGTTGAGGCCTGAGCAGGTTGAACAGGTGGTGCAATGGATAGCCGATAGCGCTTCCACACAGTTGTCCACCAGCCAGTCATCCACACAGTCTCACTCTGACCCTCCTTCCTCCACACCTGGCCAACAGAGTCATCCCACCATTGACCCCTCCCAGGAGCTCTTTTCGGGTCCTTTTTCAGATGTGCCAGAAGAATCCCAGGAGCTAGCAGAGGAATTTGTTTGTAGTGATGCCCAAACACTTGAGTTTTCGCCATCTCCTGCTGATGTGGACCCTGAGCCAGCATCTGTTATCATGAGCGATGATGATGATGAGACGCAGTTGCCATCAAGGGAGGCTGTTGGAATGTCCAGTGGGCAGGAGGAGGAGCAGAGTGAGGAAGTTGAGGTGGTGGATGACGAAATGACCGACCCCACTTGGCCAGGGGTGATGTCCAGCGAGGAAAGTAGTGGAGAGGTGGTGGTCTGCGCAGCACCGAAAAAGGCAGCAAGAGGCAGAGGGATGTCCAGAGGCAGAGGGATGTCCAGAGGCAGAGGGATGTCCACAGGCAGAGGACAGTCCAGACAGAGAAGTGAGGCCACAGCCAGCAGGGCCGAAGCTGTTCCCGGCAGCGGGCAGTCGCCGTGAAGCTCCCCCCATCGAGGCCTCGTACTTCTGTGGTGTGGAGATTTTTTAATGTTTGTGCGGATGACAACTGAGCGCGGTTTTGCACACTCTGCCACTCAAAACTGAGTAGGGGCTCTGAGAAGAGCAATCTGACCACCTCAGGCATGCGGCGTCACTTGGAAGTCAAGCACTGGGCTGAGTGGGAGAGAGCAAACGCAATACAACCTGCGCCCGGTCTTGCTGCCACTGCCTCTTCCCCTTTGTTGTGTGCTGCCACTGCGGTCCAGACCTCAGCCAGGACACCTCCACATCTGCCTCTGCCTCGGCTACTTTGGGGCCTTCTCCTTCAGCCTCCCCTTCCCCCGCCTCTTCGCCTGCACCTTCACACTCCTCGTCCCAACAACTGTCCATCTCGCAGGCGTTCGACCGCAGGCGGAAGTACGCCTCGAGTCACCCCCAAGCCCAAGCCTTAAACTGCCACATCTCCAAACTGCTGGCCCTGGAGATGTTGCCGTTTAGGCTTGTGGAGACGCAGGCCTTCCGCGACCTGATGGCGGCTGCCGCACCTCGCTATTCCGTCCCCAGCCGCCACTACTTTTCCCGGAGTGCCGTCCCCGCCTTGCACCAGCACGTGTCGCGTAACATCAGGCGGGCCCTGAGGTACGCAGTCAGCGCAAAGGTCCACTTGACCACCGACTCGTGGACAAGCGCTTGCGGCCAGGGACGATACATTTCTTTAACGGCACACTGGGTGAATGTTGTGGAAGCGGGGACGGGGTCGCAAACAGAGACGGCCTACCTACCACCCCCGCCCAAGATTGCCAGCATGGGTTCTGATACACCCCCCTCCTCTTCCTCCTCCTCCTCCTCTGCCTTAACATCGCCCTCAGCCGCTAGCTGGAAGCGTTGCAGCACTGGCGCGGGGAGACGTCAGCAGGCGGTGCTTAAGCTCATCAGCTTGGGCGACAGGAAGCACAGCGCCCCAGAGGTGAGGGACGCCATATTGCAGCAGACGGAGATGTGGCTGTAGCCGCCGCTGCAGCTAGGACCAGGCATGGTCGTGTGCGATAACGGCCGTAACCTGGTGGCGGCTCTGGAGCTTGCCGAACTCAATCACGTACCATGCCTGGCCCACGTTTTTAATCTGGTAGTCCAAAAATTTCTAAAGACTTACCCCAACCTGGCAGAGCTACTGGTGAAAGTGCGGCGCTTGTGCGCTCACTTTCGGAAGTCAACTGTAGCTGCTGCTAGCTTAAAAAAACTCCAGCAACGCCTCCATTTGCCTGAACATCGGCTGTTGTGCGACCTGCCGACTCGCTGGAATTCCACCTATTCCATGTTGGCCAGGGTGTGTGAGCAGCAGAGAGCATTGATGGAGTACCAGATTATGAATCCACGCGTGCCTCCAACTCAGCTCCCTCAGTTTGCCAACCACGAGTGGCCATGGATGGCAGACATATGCGATGTACTGCGTATCTTTGAGGAGTCCACCAAGAAGGTCAGCAGCGAGGACGCTATAGTGAGCGTAACCATCCCGCTCCTATGCGTCCTTAAAGAATCACTCATCGCAATAAGGGAGAACGCATTGCACGCAGAGGAGACGGGGGTAGGAGGAGACGCAACGGAGCTACACAGTCAGACCACACTTTTGTCTGCTTCTCGGTGGCAGTTGCAGGATGAGGAGGAGGAGGACGACGTGGAGGTGGCTGTGGAAGAGGAGGAGGATGCTGGCGGCGAGGGTAGCAGTCAGGCTGTGTGCGTCCCATTGGTTCAGCGCGGATGTGGCGGAGAGGAGGCGGAAGAGGAGGAAATGGCAAGTGATCCTTCTGGTGGGGGCAGTGACGTCATGCCTATTCAGAGTCTGGCACACATGGCTGACTTCATGCTGGGCTGCTTTTCCCGGGACACACGTGTTGTCCGGATAGTGGAGAACAAACTGTACTGGGTCTTCGCACTCCTGGACCCCCGGTATAAAGATAACGTCTCCTCTTTTATTCCGGTAGAGGAGAGGACGAATCGATTGCTGGAATACCAGAGGGAACTCGTGCAGAACATGATGGAGATTTTCCCACCCACCATCGCTGGCGGCAGAGAGGAGAGGGTCTCCCAGAGTCCCACAACATCAATCAGGCCCACAGCCACTAGGGGAACACTCTCCAAGGTGTGGGACACGTTCATGGCACCCCCTCGTGCAACTTCCATCACTGCGGGGCCCGCTATCAGCAGGAGGGACAAGTATCGGCGTATGTTGCGGGAGTACCTGGCAGACCGTACCCCTGTCCTCCCCGATTCCTCGGCGTCCTACACTTACTGGGTCTCCAAGTTGGACACGTGGCTGGAACTGTCCCTGTACGCCTTGGAGGTGCTTGCCTGCCCTGCCGCCAGCGTGCTATCAGAAAGGGTGTTCAGCGAAGCCGGGGGCATTATAACCGATAAGCGCAGCCGCCTGTCAACCGACAGTGCCGACAGGCTGACGCTAATCAAAATGAACAGCAAGTGGATTGACCCTGACTTTGCTTCTCCAACAGTGGAAAGCAGCCAAAAGTGAAGTGCCATCTGTATGAAGTGCCATTTCCTCCTCCACCTCCTCCTTAACCGCCGTAGAATTGCTCCGTAAATAAGAAAAATTTATATATTTATGGCTCACCTCTTGGGCCTCCACAAAATGTTTAAGAGGTCTCACCTCTTGGGCCTCCACAAAATGTTTAAGAGGTCTCACCTCTTGGGCCTCCACAAAATGTTTAAGAGGTCTCACCTCTTGGGCCTCCACAAAATGTTTAAGAGGTCTCACCTCTTGGGCCTCCACATAATTTTTAAGAGGTCTCACCTCTTGGGCCTCCACATAATTTTTAAGAGGTCTCACCTCTTGGGCCTCCACATAATTTTTAAGAGGTCTCACCTCTTGGGCCTCCACATAATTTTTAAGAGGTCTCACCTCTTGGGCCTCCACAAAATTTTTAAGAGGTCTCACCTCTTGGGCCTCCACAAAATTTTTAACAGGTCTCACCTCTTGGGCCTCCACAAAATGTTTAAGAGGTCTCACCTCTTGGGCCTCCACAAAATTTTTAACAGGTCTCACCTCTTGGGCCTCCACAAAATTTTATCAAGGTCTCACCTCTTGGGCCTCCACAAAATTTTTAACAGGTCTCACCTCTTGGGCCTCCACAAAATTTTATCAAGGTCTCACCTCTTGGGCCTCCACAAAATTTTATCAAGGTCTCACCTCTTGGGCCTCCACAAAATTTTATCAAGGTCTCACCTCTTGGGCCTCCACAAAATTTTTAACAGGTCTCACCTCTTGGGCCTCCACATAATTTTATCAAGGTCTCACCTCTTGGGCATCCACAAAATTTTTAACAGGTCTCACCTCTTGGGCCTCCACAAAATGTTTAAGAGGTCTCACCTCTTGGGCCTCCACAAAATTTTATCAAGGTCTCACCTCTTGGGCCTCCACAAAATTTTTAACAGGTCTCACCTCTTGGGCCTCCACAAAATGTTTAAGAGGTCTCACCTCTTGGGCCTCCACACAATTTTTAAGAGGTCTCAGCTCTTGGGCCTCCACATAATTTTTAAGAGGTCTCACCTCTTTAGCCTCCACACAATTTTTAAGAAGTCTCACCTCTTGGGCCTCCACAAAATTTTCCATGAGCCTCTGGCCAGCCCACGGCCTCTTCCTGCCTTTTGCGGTCCTACGCATCCCTCAACATCCCCACTGCTTTACCTGCTAGACATGACACTGGGCCAGGTCGGGTCACTGACATCTCTAGCGCCAACAATTTGGGCATTTTAAGGCTTCTGCATGTGTTTGAGTTGTTTTTACATTTTAAAGAAGACATGTCTGACCACATCTCACACACACACACAATGACAATTAGGGGTGGGGTCTATTTGCTTTCCCCCTTGCCTATGCCATCTGTGGTTGTCATAGGCAACGTGATTTTTAAGGGGTGCAGAATTTCATCTTCTTTTTTGTCTAGTTTGGCTTGGGGTCCATGGCAATGTAGAGGAAAGAAGGTTTCCTTGTATGGTCTCACTTTACAGAGAGGTTACATTGTCTTTGGAGTGTATTGTTGAGAGGCTGTGATAGTGGTGTAATAGTGCGACTTGGGCGCGTTATATGCACCCAGACATGCTTCCCCTGCTGTCCCAGTTGCATTCCAGCAGTGTTGGCATCCTTTTCTAAGGTTTCAGGGTGGACTTGGTGACCTCCAAGTGGTCGAATTGAGATTTCCAAGTGGCGAGCATTTTTTTCCCATAGACTTTAATGGGATTCGATATTCGGTCGAATAGTCGAATTTCGCGGGTCTATTCGAATTGAATTTCGAACTTTCGAATATTTCACTACTCGCTCATCTCTAATCATTAGGTGTTTTACTTTCTGTCCCATATTGTATGGTTTATGCAGTTGGCTGTATATCATATCGCTCAATCTTTTTGCCAGTTACGACAGTATACCCGTGTTATCTTCCTGTGGTTAGTTGATTGATCCGGGCCCTGCATGACGGCGCCTTTTATTTATTTTTGTCTCTATTTTCCTGCCTTTCACCATCTGCGATGTGTTATTTTAATATATTGTTTATGCTATATTTTAACACCTTAAGGACCCAGCCATTTTTCACCTTAAGGACCAGGCCATTTTTAGCAAATCTGACATGTGTCACTTTATGTGGTAATAACTTTGGAACGCTTTTACTTATCCAGGCCATTCTGAGATTGTTTTCTCGTCACATATTGTACTTCATGACAGTGGTAAATTTGAGTCAAAATATTTCATTCTTATTTATAAAAAAAAAATACCTGGGCTCCTGTGAACAAGGCAGACATAGCAGAGCTGGAGAGGGTTCAGAGGAGGGCAACTAAAGTAATAACTGGAATGGGTGGACTACAGTACCCAGAAAGATTATCAAAATTAGGCTTATTCACTTTAGAAAATAGACGACTGAGGGGAGATCTAATAACTATGTATAAATATATCAGAGGTCAGTACAGAGATCTCTCCCACAATCTATTTATCCCCAGGACTGTGACTGTGACGAGGGGCCATCCTCTGCGTCTGGAGAAAAGAAGGTTTGTACACAAACATAGAAGAGGATTCTTTACGGTAAGAGCAGTGAGACTATGGAACTCTCTGCCTGAGGAGGTGGTGATGGTAAGTTCACTAAAAGAGTTCAAAAGGGGCCTGGATGTATTTTTGGAGGGTAATAATATTACAGGTTATAGTTACTAGAGAGGGGCCGTTGATCCAGGGAGTAATTCTGATTGCCTGATTGGAGTCGGGAAGGAATTTTTTTCCCTAAAGTGGGGAAAACTGGCTTCTACCTCACAGGGTTTTTTTTGCCTTCCTCTGGATCAACTTATAGGAAAACAGGCTGAACTGGATGGACAGATGTCTTTTTTCGGCCTTGTAAACTATGTTACTATGTTACTATGTAAATTTACCAAAAATTTAGAAAAATTTGCAAATTTCCAAATGTCAATTTCTCTACTTTTAAAATACATAGTAATGCCTCCAAAAATAGTTATGACTTTACATTCCCCATGTGTTTACTTCAGGTTTGGATCACTTTGAAAATTACATTTTATTTTTTTGGGACGTTAGAAGGCTTAGAAATTTAGAAGCAAATCTTGAAATTTTTCACAAAATTTCCAAAACCCACTCAGTTCAGGTTTGAAGTCACTTTGTGAGGCTTCCATCATAGAAACCACCCAAAAATGACCCCATTTTAGAAAATACACCCCTCAAGGTATTCAAAATTGATTTTACAAACGTTATTAACCCTTTAGGTGTTCCACAAGAATTAAAGGAAAATGTAGCCAAAATTTCCGAATTTCACTTTTTTGGCAGATTTTCCATATAAATCATTTTATTCTGAGAATAAAGCAAGGGTTAACTGCCAAACAAAACTCAGTAATTATTACCCTGATTCTGTAGTTTACAGAAATGCCCCATTTGTCATCATAAACTGCTGTACAGGCACACGGCAGGGCGCAGAAGGAAAGTTTAAGTTGCCATGTCACATTTGATGCACCCCTAGAGTAGGAAACTCCAAAAAACTGACCCCATTTTGGAAACTACGAGATAAGTTGGCAGTTTTGTTAGTGCTATTTTAGGGTACATATGATTTTCGGTAGCTCTATATTACACTTTTTGTGAGGCAAGGTAACAAAAACTAGCAGTTTTGGCATTGTTTTTATTTTTTGTTATTTACAACATTCATCTGACAGGTTAGATCGTGTGATATTTTTATAGAGCAGGTCGTTACGGACGCGGCAATATCTAATATGTATACTTTTTTTATTTATTTAAGTTTTACACAATATTTTTGAAGCACAAAAAAATCATGTTTTAGGGTCTCCATAGTCAGAGAGCTGTAGTTTTTTTATTTTTTGGGGTCGATTGTCTCAGATAGGGGCTCATTTTTTGCAGGATGAGATATCGATTAGATTGGTACTATTTTTGGGGGCATACGCTTTTTTGATCGCTTGGTATTTCATTTTTTGTGATGAAATGTGACAAAAAATGGCTTTTTCAGACAGTTTTTATTTTTTACAGTGTTCACCTGAGGGGAGAGATCATGCTATATTTTTGTAGAGCAGGTTTTTACGGACGTGGCGATACCTAACATGTATACTTATTTTTATTTTTTTAAGTTTTACACAATAATATCATTTTTGAAACAAAAAAAAATCATGTTTTAGGGTCTCCATAGTCAGAGAGCTGTAGTTTTTTTTTATTTTTGGGGAGATTGTCTCAGGGGTAGGGGCTCATTTTTTGCGGGATGAGATGACGATTAGATTGGTACTATTTTTGGGGGCATACGCTTTTTTGATCGCTTGGTATTACATCTGTATTGTGCTGCATTCAACTGTCAGCGTCTCACACTGATGCGCTGTGGCTGGGTCTCCTGGGCTTCCGTAGATGGGAGTCCCAGTGCCTCTGGGCAAGGCATCGGGGCTTCCATCTCAACCATCGGGCCCCCCCCCCACCGCCTCACGGGGACCCGATGGCTTTAAAAGCTGCCGCAATTGCCTTGTATGCCACGGTCAGCGTGACCGCGGCATACAAGGGGTTAATCTGTCAGCATCGGTGTAATCACCGGTGCTGGCGGATACAGCAGAGGCCATACTAACAGCCGGGCCCCTGCTGCAGATTGCGGCAGCGGGGCAGCAGCAGCACCTTAACCCTAGGACGAGAGTGCTCGTCCTAGGGCTTTAAGTAACGCCATATTAGGACGATGTAACGCCTCCCGGGGGTCCCAGGCGGCGCACGCGTACTTACCGCTGTGGCCGGCGTTCTCGCTCTTTGCTGCCGTGATGTTTGTTGCTTGGTCAGTGTGAAGTCTTGTTCTCTTTTGCCCTGGGCTCCAGGTGCTGCATTTTATTAGGTCAGCTCCTTAATTGGTTCCTCCCCTTTCCTCCTGTCTGAAACTATATAAGTCCTCCTTGGACACTTACTCTTTGCCTGAGCGTTATAAGTCATCCTGACTTGCGAAGGTTCCCGTATTGCCTTAGTCCGTTCCTGGCTCCTGTTCGTGGTTCCTGTTCCTGATTCCCACCCCTGGCTGATCCTCTCCGGTCTGCTTCCAGTGCATTGCTGACTCCAGTCATCCTTCCACATCTCCTCCCTTGGTGTGTGTCTGTCCTGCGTATCTGTCTCTCTGGTGTTTTGCACCTTAGTACTCTGTCCGTCTGGCCAGCTGTCACGAGTATTGTCTCACCCCATAGGTGTTTACTTTTTCATTTTTTTCTTTCTGCGGGTCTATTGTTTTGGACGTGGCCATGTTCTAGTTGTGGGTGTTCATTATTTGTAATTTTCCATTGCAGATTATTGTTTCTGCTGTTTTCCCCAAATTTTGGGATGGAGTTCGTAACTCGCACTGCCTTGTGGCAATCACAAGCAGAGAACTTGTTCGGTGGTGATAGTGTTGGAGATGGAGTTTTGGACCATGGATGCACAAGGGAGGTAAAGACTAATTTGAAAAGATTGTATCACAGGCAAACGAGGACATGGTGGAATAAGATATCGTTGGAAAATTATCTTAAATGTAATTTGATTCCTCGGGAACCGAGAGTCCAAATATTCCCGTCGTATGGGAGCCAAAAGGTAGAATTCTTAAAGAAATGGGAAGAGACTTGCAATACATGTTCGAAGTCTTTAATGCGTCTCATCATTGACTTGAACAGTAAAATACAGTCAGATGTGGATAAGGATATTAAAGGTGACAATGACAAGTTGACACAATTGTTATCTGCCGATGAGAAGGCTTTATGGGAGAAGGAAATTAATGATGCATATGCATTTTGGGAGAAACAGATTAAGGCAACTAAGAATAAGAAATTCCAGAGAGATCTTCATGATTATGAGAATGATAAAACCATATAAGTGGCTGTTATAGGAAAATATGGTGATTGGTAGAGGGAATTTATACTTATTGGAAATTGGAGATTTATATTTATCTCCACTTCCTTCCCTTTTATTATGTTCCTAAGCTGTTGTCTTTGTTTCTTACATAATTCGTTTATTCAGTGTATTATATACACCCCTCCAGTCCTTCTTACACCCCAGGAGTAACATACAACCCTCGCAGATACTATATATAAAAATACTTTACTGATAACAGAGATGACAAAGCAATGGACATTACATAAAGATACAGACACTACAAATAACACAGTACATAGAGGACACCGCCACACACAGCCACCTGGTTCCTGCCCTCCCTGGATGCTAAGCAATGTGGCTAATAATGTGTATGTATATAAAGTATATCCAGAGTCCACCAATATACCGTATACTGGATCAACACTGCTACCCAACTCACATCCAGTACCTGACTATTAGTACATGTACATATAGAGACTCATGCATAAACAGCATATATAATCTACTGGTAATACAATCACAGACTACAAATATCTATATGTACACATATAAAGTCTACTGGGATATTATACTTATATACATACACACATATACCTTACGCTTGCTCCAGAAGTGCTGTTGTTCCAGGTGGAAGGATATCTTCCTGTGTCCCAGCCCCCACCATCGACTCGACCCCATAACCATCCAAATCTCTTCCCAATCTGTTGGCCAAGAGCCATGTGCCCTTCCTGCCTTTGATATGCTAACAAGGGCAAATGGCTTCTGGCCACTCAATGGGTGAATGTCACTGAATAATATATGCTATATCATATTTGAGTGGTCTAGGACTGAAGCTTTGGCTGGAAACCATATTTTCCTATAACAGTGGCGCTCAACCAACAATAGTGCCCGGATCACAGGAGGTGAATCGGATGTATCTAATCGATCAATGAGGACTCTCTTTAGGAGACAAAAAAGGAAGGAAACAGCTTCTGATCAACTTGACGTTAAACGGAGAGTCAATGATCAACATAGCAGAGCACCTCTTAAGGTAATCAATCTCTCTGATAAAGTATTTTCCAAATCACAGATGGAAGTTTTGAGCTATGGCCTTAATTTTGCACCATCTGGTCATTTTTATTCCTTTCTAGCAGTAAAGGACCTCCATCTTTTTGCAAGAAAATTGGCTTTTTAAAAATTTTTTTATAAAGAGACTTCTTGTGATTCACTCAACACGAAAGAAGAACAGGAGGCGGTTGCCATGCTGATGGAACTGGCAGGTGAACAGGAACTGCCTGATCAATCTGAGGTGAATAATTTTTCAACATCCCTTCTTCCTAAGTCAACACGTTTTCTAATCTTGGCATCTTTTCCCAGTATTCATACGTTTGTACAGTTGGTATCTAGAGAATTTAAAAAAATTCCATCCTTTTCGAAAAAGTCCAATTTGACTAAAATACAGAGAATTGCTATTGGTGAACTGAAACAAATGAAGGATGTGGTCTTTAAACAGGCCGACAAAGGTGGCAATATTTTAATTTGGCCCAGAACATCATATGAAAAAGAGGCCTTGCGACAATTAAGAGACATCTTCTGCTATAAGAAACTTACCTTTAATCCAAGCGAGAAATATAAGCTTGAACTTATTGAGATTATTTCTGCTGCCAAAGAGAGAGGGGTAATCACAAAGAAGCAGGCAGAATGCTTGGCTCCTGAATCTCCACGTATCGCTAGCTTCTACCTTCTGCCTAAGGTACACAAGAATGCTACATCTCCACCAGGTCGGCCTATTATGTCAGGAGTGGGTAATTTGTGCGAACCATTGTGCAATTTTATTGATGCCATGTTAAAACCACTTGTTGAACAACTACCTTCCTTTCTGAAAGACACTACGGATTTCCTCTGTCGCCTCAATGGTCTCCAGCTTGAACCTGATATGTGGCTTGTGGCGTTGAGTCACTTTACACGAGCATTCGCCACAGAGATGGGATCGAAGCTGTCCGCTTTTTCCTAATGATGTCGACGATTGGTGATGACATGGGTGAGTTTATTTTGGATCTTCTCTATTTTGTTTTGATTCATAATTTTTTACTGTTTGGGGGTTCGTTCGACCTACAGCTCCAGGGGACAGCTATGGGGGCGGTATGTGCGCCGTCCTACGCTAACCTGTTCCTGGGGCTGTGGGAGAGGACAATCTTTCTGACGGATTCATGTCCATGGATTGGTGGCGTTCAGATGTGGGCCGCTACATTGACGATATTTTCGTCGTGTGGCAGGGCCCACAGGCTGACCTCTGCTGGTTTGTGGACCACCTTAACCATAATAACCTAAACATTAAACTCACCCACAGGATTACGCATACAGATTTGGATTTTCTGGATGTGAAGGTCATCGTGGACACTCAGGGCAATGTGATAACTGACTTGTTCCGTAAAGAGACTTCCACAAATATCCTTCTGCATGCCAATTCTTGCCACCCTCGGAGCCTTATTTACAATATTCCATATAGCCAGTTTCTCAGACTACGACATGTGTGTTCTACAAATGACAATTTTGAGAGACAGGCATGTGATCTAGCTCAACGGTTCCATCAGCGTGGCTACACTTCCAACTGTATTTCGGCGGGATTTAAGAAGGCTAAACAGAAAAATACTGCTCGGTAACAAAATAAAACATGTAAGGAACCAAGAGGATCAGAAGGTACGTTTCATTTCAACTTACAACCCTCAATGGCAGCAGATGAGATCTATCCTTACCAAGTACTGGAATGTGTTAAAATTGTACCCTATCCTAGACAAAATTCTCCCAATGGTTCCATCTATGTCATATAGGAGATTGCAGAATATAAAAGATATGATTGTACGGAGTCATTATGCAAAGGAAAATCCAGGGGGCATCTTTGGAAATAAGGGGCCCAAATGGGGATCAGTACCGTGTGGTAAGTGTGTTGCTTGTCCTAACATGGACAGAGCAACGCCTTTCTTTAATCCGGCTCAAATGGATAAACAATACTTGATTACGTATAACATTAATTGTTATATGTATATTATAAATAGGTATGACTTCCAGGGAACTTAGGAGACGAATTAGAGAACATGTGCTTGGGATAGAGAGTGCCAGAGATGAGGAAGATTAACCCCTTAACGCCGAATGACGGCTTATCCCGTCATGGGCAGGAGCCGCTTGCCGCCCCATGACGGGATAAGCCGTCATGGCATTAAACTGTCACCATGTCTGATGACATGGTGACAGTGCTGAGACCCCGGCTATTACTTACAGCCAGGGGTCTCAGCTAACCAGCCCGGGACCAATGGGGGCGGTCCCGGGCTAGCGATCGCTGTGATTGGCTAGTCTGTTCAGACTAGCCAATCGCAGCGATCATAACTGAATAAAACTGTCAAATTAAAAAAATCCATAAATTTATCAATGTATTAAATATATATGCCCCCCCCCACCCCCCACCCCACTGTTTTCTCTGATGGCCTATTGGGTGGGTGGGGGGGGATATAGCGAGCGGGCGGGCGGCTGCGGCGGGAGTGCCGCCCGCAATGATTTTTCAGGATGGCTGAGCGTTTACAAGCAGAGTATCAGAGCATGATACTCTGCTTGAAACTGCTGACATCGGTGCTGGCACCGATGTCAGCAGTTTAACCCCTTCCATGCCGCGGTCCGTAGGGACCGCTGTATGGAAGGGGTTAACAGGGAGGGAGCTCCCTCCCTCTCCCATCGGGTGCTGCGGTGCGCTGGCAGTGCCGATGGTGTGGCCAGATGAAAGGGAGGAAGCTCCCTCTCCCTTCCATCGGGACGCTGCTCTGCTGTGGCAGCGTCCCGATGGTTACCATGGCAACCAGACGCTTTCAGAAGTGTCTGGGTTGCCATGGTGTAAGCTAAGCCTCATCAAGGCTCCTGCTAAAGGCAGGAGCCTGACAAGGCTTAGCAAGAGTGAAAATACACTGCAGTACACTATACAGTGTACTGTAGTGTATTATAGAACAATCAAACCCACTGGATCTTCAAGAACCAAGTGGGTCTGAGTCTAAGAAAGTGTAAAAAAAAAGTGTAAAAAAATAAAATAAAAAAAAGTTTAAAAAAAATCCCATTTTCCCCCAAAACTCAAATTTGAAATTAGTAAAAAAAGATAAAAAATACCCCAAGCATGTTAGGTATCGCCACGTTCGTAACAACCTGCTCTACAAAAATATCAGATGTCCCGACACCTCAGGTGAACACTGTAAAAAAATAAAAATAAAAACGAGGTCAAAAAAGCTATTTTTGTCACTTTACATCACAAAAAGTGTAATAGCAAGCGATCAAAAAGGCGTATGCCCCTCAAAATAGTACCAATCTAACCGTCACCTCTTCCCGCAAAAAATGAGCCCCTACCTGAGACAATTGCCCAAAAAATAAAAAAACTACAGCTCTCAGACAATGGAGAGACTAAAACATGATTTTTTTTTTTTCAAAAATGAAATTATTGTGTAAAACTTATATAAATTAAAAAAAACTATATATGTTAGGTATCGCCACGTCCGTAACAACCTGCTCTACAAAAATATCACATGAGTTAACCCCTCAAGTGAACACAGTAAAAAAATAAAAATAAAAACAGGGTCAAAAAAGCCATTTTTTGTCACTTTACATCACAAAAAGTGTAATACCAAGCGATCAAAAAGGCATATACCCCTCAAAATAGTACCAATCTAACCATCACCTCTTCCCGCAAAAAATGAGCCCCTACCTTAGACAACTGCCCAAAAAATAAAAAAACTACAGCTCTCACAATGGAGACACTAAAACATGATTTTTTTTGTTTCAAAAATGATATTATTGTGTAAAACTTAAATAAATAAATAAAATCTATACATGTTAGGTATTGCCACGTTCGTAACAACCTGCTCTACAAAAATATCACATTAGTTAACCCCTCAGGTGAACACAGTAAAAAAAAAAAAACTGAGCCAGAACAGCCATTTTTGTTTACCTTGCCTAACAAAAAGTGTCATATAAAGTGATCAAAAATCATATGTACCCCAAAATAGTATCAATAACACTGTCACCTTATCCCTTAGTTTCCAAAATATGGGCACTTTTTGGTTGTTTCTACTGTAGGGAGCATCGGGGGGGCTTCAAATGGGACATGGTGTCTCAAAACCAGTCCAGTAAAATTCGCCCTCCAAAAACCATCTGGCGCACCTTTCCTTCTGCGCTTGGCCATGCGCCCATACAGTAGTTTACAATCACATGCGGGGTGTTTCTGTAAATCGCAGAATCAGGGTAATAATTTTTGAGTTTTTTTTTTGCTATTAACCCTTGATTTGTTACAGGAAAAAATGGATTAAAATGGAAAATCTGCAAAAAAAGTGAAATTTTGAAATGTCATCTCCATTTTCCTTTAATTCTTGTGGAATACATAAAGGGTTAACACAGTTTGTAAAATTAGTTTTGAAAACCTTGAGGGGTGTAGTTTCTAAAATGGGGTCATTTATGGTGGTTTCTATTATGTTAGCCCCACAAAGTGACTTCAGAACTGAACTGGTGCTTAAAAAAATGGTTTTGGAGAATTTCTAAAAAATTTAAAGAATTGCTTCTAAAATTCTAAGCCTTCTAACATCCCCAAAAAGTAAAATTACATCTACAAAATGATGGCAACATAAAGTAGACATATGGGACATGTAAAGTAATAACTATGTGAGGAATCACTATCTGCCTTAATAGCAGAGAAATTCAAAGTTTGAAAATTACAAATTTTTCCAAATTTTCTGTAAATTTAGGATTTTTTTTTATAAATAAAGGTGATTTATATTGACTCAAATTTACCACTGTCGTGGAGTACAATGTGTCACGAAAAAACAATCTTGGAATCAGTCGAATCGGTGAAAGAATCCCAAAGTTATGAATTGATAAAGTGACACATGGCAGATTTTAAAAATGTGGCTTCGGCATTAAGTGTAAAAGTAGCTTCGGCCTTAAGGGGTTAAAATCCCTTCCTAGGCATTTTAGAGATTTCCATCAGGGCGATGGCTCACTCCTACAAGTAAGAGGGATCGATCGCGTGTTTGTGTCCCAGAGAGGTGGCAACTGGAAGAAACTCTTGGCTCAAAAGGAGGTAAAATGGATTTATCAATTCAATTGCGTTTCTCCTTATGGTTTGAATGAAGAAATTTCATTTGCACCATTTCTGTAATGTCAGTCCCCTTATTCTCTCTTTTGCTCTCTGTTTTCTTTTTTCTCTCTTTTTTTCCTTTTGTTCTTTCTTTTTTTTCCCCTTCTTTTTCTATATGTATCTCTGGTTGAAGTGTTTGTCTACCATGTATTTGTATAATTTTAATTTTCTTTTTAATTCTTGTTTTAGGTTGTCATGTTATTGCCTCGCCCAGTATATTAGGGATGTATTACTCGCTGGATTGGTTTTAATTGGAATTCTTTTATCTTCTGGACATGGACTCACTTCATGGGTTCCATACATATATGTGTATGGCTTTTATAGTGATTATTCAATCATGTTTATAGTTGTTCATTATTATGACTTAATTATTCATTAGGTTTAAATTATTTCACCAGGTTTCATATTTTTTATTTTACTTATTTCTCTGCACTATGCACTGCATGCTGCACCATTGCACTCCCTTTTCACAATTGTTTTTTTTATTTGTTTATATTTTTATTTTTTCACTTTATTAAGTAGCCTTTTCACATTGTGTATTTATTGTATTAATTATTCATATGGTATATTTATTACCTCTTTCACACTTAGTTTTATGGTCATGGTTGTATCATATATGAGATTATATCTGTATTTAAATTAGGTGTACGTAGATAGATATTGTTGGTTATTCATTTAGTAAGCACTCACCGTATCCAGTTGGTTTTTTACTAATCGTGCGCTTTTCCCTCTGCGCCCTGCGTTCCAATGGTACGCATCGCGCAGCACTGAATTGACGTCGGTATCGTTTTGTGCGGTGCGTTCCACCTTGGAGCGCATGACGTTTATGTTAAGTTCCAGCAATGGGTGATTTGTTATTACACATTTCCAGTTGTTCCGGATGTGATTCTCCCTAGGCGTCTAGCTTTTGGTTCATTGCTATAATGGGTAATTGTTGACAGCTGTTCTTCTTGGATATATAGGGTGGCACTTGTTTTAGGATCTGTTTATTCCCCAGAAGAAGCCTTAGTGGCGAAACAGCGTCGGGAATTGGACGCCGCCGTGTGGGTTCAGGATCTCTGATCGATCTGGGCCCCGCATGACGGCGCCCTTCATTTATTTTTGTCTCTATTTTCCTGCCTTTCACCATCTGTGATGTGTTATTTTAATATATTGTTTATGCTATATTTTAAATAATAAAGTATTGATTATATTGATATACTTGTGGTTTAATTATTCAAAGCTAGCTGTTTACTTTCGCATAAAAGGTTAGTATATAAAATGAGAATGCTTGGACTGGGGGAAAATGTATGTGGGTAAGTAACTGGCTCAGTGATAGAAAACAGAGGGTGATTATTAACAGTACATACTCACATTGGCTCACTGTCACTAGTGGGGAACCACAGGGGTCAGTACTGGGTCCTATTGTCTTCAATATATTTATTAATGATCTTGTAGAAGGCTTGCACAGTAAAATATAAATTTTTGCAGATGACACTAAACTGTGTAAAGTAATTGACACAGAAGAGGACAGTATACTGCTACAGATGGATCTGGATAGATTGGAGGCTTGGGCAGAGAAGTGGAAGCTCGAGTGCCAGAGGTTGCCTACCCCTGCTATAGGAGGTTCCCCTCCCTCTCGCTCAGTCTCATGGCATCCATGTAGATTTTTACAGACGGGTGGGTAGCAAGTGTAGTGGTTTTGTCATCAGATGTGCAGTAGAAAACAGAAGGGGACCCAATTTATAGTCCGCACCTGCCATGTGCTACTAGATACCAGTGCAGGGAAAAGAAATCCTCAAAGGAAATGTTCAGCAGAGTTCTCCCACATCGGGCAGTCAGTGATATCCCTCCTTGACCTGCAGATAGTAACATAGTAACATGGTTTATAAGGCCGAAAAAAGACATCTGTCCATCTAGTTTGGCCTGTTATCCTGCAAGTTGATCCAGAGGAAGGCAAAAAACCCCTGTGAGGTAGAAGCCAATTTTCCCCACTTTAAGGGGAAAAAAAATTCCTTCTCGACTCTATTCAGGCAATCAGAATAACTCCCTGTATCAACGACCCATCTCTAGTAACTATAACCTGTAATATTATTACCCTCCAGAAATACATCCAGGCCACTCTTGAACTCTTTTAGTGAACTTACCATCACCACCTCCTCAGGCAGAGAGTTCCATAGTCTCACTGCTCTTACCATAAAGAATCCTCTTCTATGTTTGTGTACAAACCTTCTTTCCTCCAGACGCAGAGGATGTCCCCTCGTCACAGTAACAGTCCTGGGGATAAATAGATCATGGGTGTTAAATAATTTTTTATATAATATTAATTAGTATTTGATATAAAGGAGTTATTACAGTACACACTGACACCATGTATAGGAATACACAAGGGCAATGGGAGGTCTCTATGAGAACGTCAAGACCTATATTTGAGGTTTCCATATATGACACTGTAGAAGTACATACGTTAGCAATTCATGCCTGAATCTATGGTATAAATGACTGACAGGGACAGACAAGGGGGAGGGGTCTACTCTCACTCTGGTGGGGGTTGCTGCTGAAGAAGATGGAACACGTGGAACCTGGGAAGAAAGCTTCTACCCTTCAGCAATGACACTATGAACTTTCATAATTACGCATGGACAATAGACTAAGACTTTTTCTTAAACTATTTTTGTAACTAATCAACTTCCATGAAGACCGACAATAAATCACATTATTCATTTTTATATAACTTTTGTTGAATCCTGGTAATGAGTCCTCCAGGGGTTCCTTACTCCAAATAACGCATACACTATATTTGGATAGGAGAACCAGTAGTGATATTTTTCATGGACATTTATTTATTACAATGGGAGAGATCTCTGTACTGACCCCTGATATATTAATACATAGTTATTAGTTCTCCCCTCAGTCGTCTGTTTTCTAAAGTGAATAACCACAATTTTGATAATATTTCTGGGTACTGTAGTCCACCCATTCCAGTTATCACTTTAGTTGCCTTCCTCTAAAACCTCTCCGACTCTGCTATGTCTGCCTTGTTCACAGGAGCCCAGAACTGTACACTGTACTTCATGTGGTCTGACTAGTGATTTCTAAAGTGGCAGGATTATGTTCTCATCATGGGCATCTATGCCTCTTTTGATGCAAATCATTATCTTATTGGCCTTGGCAGCAGCTGTCTGACACTGGTTTCTACAGATTAGCTGGCTGTTCACTAAAATTCCTATATCCTTTTCCATGCCAGTGTTACCCAGTGTTTTACCATTTAGTGTGTACTGGTGACTTGCATTATTCCTTCCCATATGCATAACCTTACATTTGTCAGTGTTAAACCTCATCTGCCACTTCTCTGCCCAAGCCTCCAATTTATCCAGATCCCCAGATCCAGATGTTAATGCTGGCAGCCCAGACTCCCATGGACAACATTGTCAGAAGTGAAGCCCCAATAAATATGGTGGCTTCCACGTGTCCTCTCCACCACAATAACAATGTGGCTGCAGATTACCTGCCGTCAAAGACAAGGCAGCCAGTCCCTCCGGAAGCTCCAAGCTGCAACTCTAGACTAAGGAGCCAGGTAGGTATGCCGGTAGCTGTATCCACCCAAGGAGCCATGCACAGACTCCAGTCTCGACAGGACGATATACTGGAGCTCCGGCTCTCAAAGCTAGCTTCTCCAGAAAGGAGGTATATGTCCCGATGCCTCTCTCCCTCCAACTAGAAGCAGGCACTCACATGCACAAGTTGGAGAAGCTGAAAGCTCCAATCAGCTAGTAAATGATAGGATTCTATGCAGGAGCACACACTGCCTGCTTCCTCATGCCATAAGAGCAAGTCCACGCCCCCCCCCCATCCCATCCCATCACGTTTGATTAGCTTTTTCATTTCCTTTCTTCAAGATTCCTTCTGGAGATTTCACGCGAGCACGCCAGAGAACACCTTACGGTGTGTTCATGGGATCTCAAGAAGGAATCATCTCCTTCTGTACTTCTAATGACCGACCTGTTCCTCAAACACATCCATCATTTGGCAGGGCTGCTGACCCTGCCCGTGTCAAAGCGCCCCCCCTCTTTTCAGGGAAGTGGCAAAGTAGTCAAACGCTACTTAAGTAAAAATTTTGCGCAAGTGACATTGAAAAAGTTGCAAACACGCAGTTTGCAACTTTTTCGCCACCAATGTGGCATATCCTAATGCAGGGCCGGCGTTAGGGGGGGGCAAACAGGGCAATTGCCCAGGGCCCCCTCTCCAAAAGGGGCCCCCTGCTGTCTGAAAGTTTAGTGGGCCCACAGTGGGAGCCTTTTTTCCTCCCCCTGCTCCCTGACTGGCACTCCGCTGCAGCCCTCCACTGCTGTCCACCAGTACAGTCTCCCACACTCACCAGACCTGGGTAACTGCACTGTATTAGAATCCTACAGACATCAGACGTTTGGTGTGGGCGGAGCTAACATAGCCCTGCCCCCATCCTTTGCCTGCACTTGCTCCAGGCTGCAAGGCCCAATTCAGACTCCGATGACTGGGCCTTCTGCTGGCTCTGACCTCAGCTTCTGGACTGCTGGCTGCTCTCTGGACCCTGTCTTATCAAAGAACCCGGCCTGTTTCCTCTCCAGCAGGTAAGTCCATACAGTAAAAGGCATGCAGCAGTGTCTGTGGAGGAGGGGGGGTGCAGGGCTGCTGGGGGTCACACTTCCATTATAACAGCCCTGCACTGCCCTCATCTACTGATGGTCTCTGACCTGTGAGCGTCCTGCGCCCCCCTGTGTGAGCGTCCTGCGCCCCCCTGTGTGAGCGTCCTGCGCCCCCTGTGTGAGCGTCCTGCGCCCCCCTGTGTGAGCGTCCTGCGCCCCCCTGTGTGAGCGTCCTGCGCCCCCCTGTGTGAGCGTCCTGCGCCCCCCTGTGTGAGCGTCCTGCGCCCCCCTGTGTGAGCGTCCTGAGTGAGCGTCCTGTGTGAGCGAGCGTCCTGAGTGAGTGTCCTGCGCCCCCCCGTGTGAGCGTCCTGCGCCCCCCCGTGTGAGCGTCCTGCGCCCCATAGAGGGCGTCTGGCCCATAGAGGGCTCTAGTTAAACTATTGAAGACAGCATTTGGGGTGGAGGGGGCAAGGTATTAGAGTATAGATTAAGATTAAATTTTTTTTTCCCAGTACTTGGGGGAGAGCAGACCAGGGCTGCTAATAAAGGCATCTGTAAAGCTATGTCACACATTGTGGCCGTATCACAACGACATCCCCATAACTGCGTCATCCATAGATCACCTATAACAATGTCATCCATAGATCCCCATTACAGTGTGTCATCCACAGATCCCCCATAACAGTGTCATCCACAGATCCCCCATAACAGTTTCATCCACAGATCCTCCATAACAGTTTCATCCACAGATCCCCCATAACAGTGTCATCCACAGATCCCCCCTAACAGTGTCATCCACAGATTCCCCCTAACAGTGTCATCCACAGATCCCCCTAACAGTGTCATCCAAATATCCCCATAACAGTGTCATCCACAGATCCCCATAACAGTGTCATCCACAGATCCCCCATAACAGTGTCATCCACAGATCCCCCATAGCAGTGTCATCCACAGATCTTCCATAACAGTGTCATCCACAGATCTTCCATAACAGTGTCATCCACAGATCTTCCATAACAGTGTCATCCACAGATCCCCCATAACAGTGTCATCCACAGATCTTCCATAACAGTGTCATCCACAGATCCCCCATAACAGTGTCATCCACAGATCCCCCCATAACAGTGTCATCCACAGATCCCCCATAACAGTGTCATCCACAGATCTTCCATAACAGTGTCATCCACAGATCCCCCATAACAGTGTGCATGCACAGCATTATCTCCATTCACTGCTATGGAATTGCCAGTGATCAACTATTTTCAGAACACTCATAACATAATGGAGGATGACCGTACATGCACACTGTGCTCTCCCTTAACTTCAGGGCCCGGATGGGACAACCCCTTCTTTCAGCTTGGGGTTTTATAAACTGCACCATGGAAACAAAGAAGTGCCCTGTCCATTCTTCATGCCATTCCCTTTGAAAATAGGCATTCATGAAAATCCACGCCAACACTGTGTTATAAAATGCTTCCTCATCCTTTTTTGTCTGACCGGAAGAAGAGGACTGAACACGCAGCAGCAGGGTAAGGTAACATGAACGCGGCGGCGCCACCTTAGAAGCTAGAGTGGGTCTCTAATGAGTGAAGTGTATTTCTTCTCTCTTCAGCTCAATATATGAGGAGAGGAAGTGTAAGGCTGTTGGCTTAGCATCAACAGTAAGAGTTATAATGCACTCAGCAACACTACACCGGCCCCATTGTTTCTCCCTGCTAGCACTAGAATGATGGCCTCCTCATTGTACAGTATATAGTGATATGGGCTATGATGGTATAACTTGGGCATCTCCTCTCCTGTACAAAATTATATGTATAGCTGGTATAAGTTATACATCTTGTAGTTATATGGACCATGATGCTGGTATAACCCAGGTATTCACCTGTATTATACAGGAGACGCCCACTTGCCCAGGTTATACCAGCATGGTTCATATCACTACGTATATACAAGAAGATGTATAACTTATACCAGCTGTACATATATAATTATACAGGAGATACCCAGGTTATACCATCATGGTCCATATCACTATATACAAGAAGACGTATAACTTGTACCAGGCATGCCCAACCTGCAGCCCTCCAGCAGTTGCAAAAATACAACTGCCAGTATTCCCGGACAGCCTACAGCTATCAGCCTACAGCAAGGCATGGTGGGAGTTGTAGTTTTACAACAGCTGGAGGGACGCAGGTTGAGCATCCCTGACTTATACCATTTGTACATAAATAATTATACAGGAGACACCCATGTTATACCAGCATGGTCCATATCACTAAATACAAGAACTAACACCTATACCAGCTGCACATATATAGTTATATACAGGAGATACCCAGGTTATGCCAGCATGGTCCATATCACTATATACAAGAAGATGTATAACTTATACCAGCTGTACATATATAATTATATACAGGAGATACCTAGGTTATACCAGCATGATCCATATCACCATATACAAGAAGATGTATAACTTATACCAGCTGTACATATATAATTATATACAGGAGATACCCAGGTCATATCAGCATGGTCCCTATCACTATATATACAAGAAGACCTATAACTTATTCCATCTGTACATATATAATTAGACAGGAGACACCCAGGTTATACCAGCATGGTCCATATCACTATATACAAGAAGATGTATAACTTACACCAGCTGTACATATATAATTATATACAGGAGATACCCAGGTTATACCAGCATGATCCATATCACCATATACAAGAAGATGTATAACTTATACTAGATGTACATGTATAATTATGCACAGGAGATTCCCAGGTTATACCAACATGTTCCCTATCACTATATGCAAGAAGATGTATAACTTATACCAGCTGTACATATATAATTATATACAGGAAATACCCAGGTTATACCAGCATGGTCCATATCACTATATACAAGAAGATGTGTAACTTATACCAGCTGTACATATATAATAATATTCAGGAGATGCCAAGGTTATACCAGCATGGTCTATATCACTATATACAAGAAGATGTATAACTTATAGCAGCTGTACATATATAATTTTATACAGGAGACACCCAGGTTATACCAGCATGGTCCATATCACTATATACAGAAGATGTATAACTTATACCAACTGTACATATATAATTATATGCAGGAGATACCCTGGTTATGCCAGCATGGTCCATATCACTATATACAAGAAGATGTATAACCTATACCAGCTGTACATATATAATTATATACAGGAGATACCCAGGTTATGCCAGCATGGTCCATATCACTATATACAAGAAGATGTATAACTTATACCAGCTGTACATATATAACTATATACAGGAGATACCCAGGTTATGCCAGCATGGTCCATATCACTATGTACAAGAAGATGTATAACTTATACCAGCTGTGCATATATAATTATATACGACGATTAGCTCTTGTTTGATTGCCCTATCGCCAACCTTTAACTAAGCACTGCCCATCTCTAAGCTGACCCCGCTCAGCAGCTGCCAAGGCTTAGAGCAAGAGGAACACTGCACTCAAGTGAGTGTACAGGCAAGTCACCATTTTACATTGTCTACAGTCAGCACCTACATATACATTTTCATATTACCACATTGATGTACCCTTCGGGGTCCATTCCTCCACTCTGTGAAAAATAGGACATGTCCTATCTTTTGCTGTATGTTGTGGATCGTGGAACCATTAAAGTCAATGGGTCCGTGCCGCAATGCGGAGACCACACAGCTGGTGAGCTTGTTTTGAGGATCCTCGGTTTGTGGTCCGCAACAAAGGCACAGCTGGCCTACGGTCGTGTGAGTGGGACCTAAGTCAAAGCATCTTCTTTTATGATGAAGGCTGCAGATAGGAGATGCAGAGTGCCACACTTCTCTCCTGGGTCAATTTGAAATGTTGAAGCAAATCAATCCTGTCTATTATAAGCTGTGACTAGCACCATCTCTCCATATTCCAAGCATCCTCCATATGTCACACCTCTAACGTTTGGTGCTTAATCAGATCTTCTTTCATTGCTCCTTCCCCTGTTTGTCCTGGGAATAAATTTGAAGTTAAGAGCAGTCTGGATGTAAAGAAGGGAAGAAAAACCCACTGTTTTGATGACCAGGGGGAGATCCAGGGAACCTACACAAAACCCTGCTAAAGAAATGTTTGCAACAGTCTGAAACCAAGAAAAGGGAGCATGAATGCCACATTGCTCTCCCATTACATTCAGGGTCCTGCCTTTGTCTCCCTCTCCCAGTCAGGCAGTCCTGGCTAGTGGAGTAACAATTAGGGATGAGCAAACTTCTGTTTTCAAGTTCAGCGTGCAAGGTTTGGGTTATCTAAGAACTCCATTATGGATTCCGCTACCACAGACCATAACTTATTCCATGATGGAATTCTCAGATATCCCGTACCCAAACATTGTACGCCGAACCTGAAAACAGAAGTTCGCTCAACACTACAACACTAGTAACAATGCATCTTCTTCACAGAATGAGGCCTGCATCTTTCTGGAATGACTCTAGGGAATGTGCACTCTCTCTCCGGTTATTAAAGTCCCTGCACATACCCTAATCTTCCCCAGCCAATGGCTAGTTACCCAGGTGTATTTCTACTGTAGAAAGGAGCAGCTGGTTCTAGTTCACTACTTTAATGCAAATGTGTGCTGTTTGTTCATTTGCCTGTTCTGTATACCAACTTCTGCCTTACATCTGGAATTGACCCTTCACAGCCCGACCAGACCCCTGCCTGTTCTCAATTCTGACCCTGAGCTGTCCTTCCTAACCTTAGACTGATTACTAATGTCCCTAAATACAGTTTTGCCTGATCCATCAGTTCTATGCACTGGTGTCTCTTGACCCCCATAGCTCAGCAGTCACTTGAATTAGGATTACTCCAAGAGTTAGTAGCCTTGTGGTTACCCTGCAGTGGAGTCCAGATCCCTATACAGAATTTAAAGGGTGAAGAATTGGGTTACCACTTAGATAATGCCCTTAGGAGTAGCTTCAAGCCAATTCTGTTCAAGTGACACATTAGATCCATGGGGGGCCTGCACAGGAGTCATAGGACCTCATAGCAAAACTTAATTGCCCCCGCCTCACCCAGTTTCTGAGTATATGTGCATCAATCATTCATGAGCAGTGCAAAGTGCAGCACCCCATATTTCTGCCAAATGTATGCCTTTTTTATGAAGCAGAAGACATTTTAATTAAAAGCAAACTGTAATAAAACAACATTGCCTTTGGCCTCAACCACTTTATTCGACTTATGTCACAAAAATGTGCTTGAAAAATATGGCACTTATTCTGAACACCATATGTCTCCATGTATTTACACACAAAAACTGGCACATATAAATTGATTAATCAAAAGGAGTGTTTCTTCGGGGAGGAACAAAAATACCAAACTTCATAAAATCTAAATTTACCCAACTAAGAGAGGCCATAGGCCTAACTAACTGGGACAAAGTCCACAAAAATAAAAATAGAGCCACAAAATGGGATATTTTTAAAGGCTTCCCAAACTCTAATTGGGAGAGATACATACCTTATGGGAATAAAAGGGTAAGGAACAAGAAAGAAAATGTGGATAAATAGAACTGTAAAGAAAGCAATAAATGACAAAAATAAAGCATTTAAGTCACTAAAACAGGAGGGTAGTGAGGAAGCTTTGAAAAACTATAGGGAAAAAATAGAATATGTAAAACACAACTAAAAGCAGCCAAACTAGAGACAGAGAGATTCATTGCCAAAAAGAGTAAAACTAACCCTAAAATGTTCTTCCGTTATATAAATGGTAAAAAGTATAAATCTGTGTCAGCCCTTTACAGAGTGATGAGGGGAAAGTTTCAAACCGCAATGAGGAGAAAGCAAAGCTATTAAATATATATTTTTTGTCCACTATATTCACTGAGGAAAATAAACTGTCAGATGAAATGCAAAATTGAAAAGTAAATTCCCCATTAAAAGTGCCCTGTCTGACCCAGGAAGAAGTGGAGCTGCAATGGCTCCACTGGATGAAAATGGCTTGCTCTGCTGGGCTTGCTGCACTAAGTGGCTTGTGAATAAGTGGAGTTAAAGAAGCGGAGAGCTGATCCTGAGAGTGATTCTTTGGGCTGTTTGAGAGATTGCAAGTAGTTGCATATAGTTTGTTGCAAAGGTCTTTTTGCGCTGTTTGTATTTTGGTAGTGACATAATTTAAAACCCCTTTTTTCCCTTGCTGAGTACCTGGGTAAGGGGAGTGGTTTGTGCTCCCAGGTACTATTAATTGCACAGAGTACAGAAAATGTAGTGTCACCTGCAGTCAGTATGTAAAACCACAGATAACACTAGTGCAGATCATGTGGTAGTGTTACCTGCAGTCCTATGTAAACCCACAGATAACACTAGTGTGGATCATCTGGTAGTGTTACCTATATCCTTAGTGTGCCTCTCCCACAGGAATCCATGCTGGCGGCGCTGCCTCCCCTTCCTTCTTGACCCGCACAGAACATCCTGATGCTGATGCGCCAAGACATAGGAACACTGTAGGCATGGTGATGGTGAAAGACACAGGAACAGACACACACAGGGACAGACACACACATGTACAGGGACACAAAGGGACAAACACATCTGTGCCCCCTTCACAGTGGTAATACCCTCTTTGTGCCCCCTCACAGTAGTTATGCCCTCTCTGTGTCCCCTTCACAGTAGTAATGCACTCTTTGGCCCCTTCACAGTAGTAATGCCCCGTCACAGTAGTTATGTCCTCTTTGTGCCTCTTCACATTACTAATGCAATCTGGGCCCCTTTCATAGTAGTAATGATCACTGAGCAGTAGTAATAATGCCCTCTGTGCCCCTTCACAGTAGTAATGCCCATTATGCCCTCTTCATAGTATTATTGCTTATTGTGCCCCCTTCATAGTAGTAATGCCCACTGTGCCCCCTTCATGGTAGTAATGCCCTCTGTGCCCCCTTTATAGCAGTAATGCCCTCTGTGCTCCCTTTATAGTAGAAAAGCCCTCTGTGCCACCTTTATAGTAGAAAAGCCCTCTATGCCACCTTTATAGCAGAAATGCTCTCTGTACCCCTTTATTGTAGTAATGCCCTCTGTGCCCACTTTGCAGTAGTAATTCCCTCTGTGTCCCCTTTGTAGTAGTAATGCCCTCTGTGCCCACCTTATGGTAGTAATGCCCACTGTGCCCCCTTTGTAGTAGTAATGCATTCTCCTCTGTGCACCCTTTATAGTAGAAAATCCCTCTGTGCCCCCTTATGGTAGTAATGCCAACTGTGCCCCCTTTGTAGTAGTAATGCACTCCACTCTGTGCCCCCTTTGTAGTAGCAATGCCCTCTGTGCCCCCCTTATGGTAGTAATGCACACTGTGCCCCCTTTGTAGTAGTAATGCTCTCTATGCCTCCCTCATGGTAGCAATCCCCACTGTGCCCCTTTTGTGGTAATGCCCTCTCCTCTGCTCTGTGCCCCCTTTGTAGTAGTAATGCCCACTCTGTTTAAAAAAAAAAACTCAGCAAAAGAAACACAGTAATGATTGTAGAAAAAATGCTGTCCGCAAGCCAAACTTCTTTTTGAGTTAAAACTTCCTTTTATTTGGTCAAGTTAAAAAATCCATACTGCAGACTTTTCTCCATCATACATAAAAACCAACATGTTTCAACCATAAAAGGTCTTCATGGTCAGCATTCCTTGGGAGTGGATCCCACACCTGGACTGTAGAAGGAAGTGTGGGTGCTGCCTACAATATATGCATGTACCCATATGTACATGCATATATGGGTGGCCCTAATTGAGGGTCTGCGGCCCCATGGCTACGTAGGCCTGAAGCCCTGGTGGATGTGGATATCCACCAGGTGCTCTAACGTTGTATATATATATAGATATGTGTGCATGTGCCCCCATTTGCATGCACCTATATCTATATATATTTATATATATCCCCATATATATGTATAATGCCCCCTGTTGATATATAGTGCCCCCTTACTGCCCCCTTTCCTCATATATATAGCCCTAATATCCTCCAGAAGTATATAGATGCATGTACATGATCCCCAGTTATGTACATGTATCTATATACATGTAATAGCCAGGGTGCCCCCCCCATAGCCCCCAGCAGATGGACAATGGCCATCTGCTGGGGATAGCTGGAGACATGGGACTGGACTAATTACTCCAGTCCCAGGTACTTCAAAGGGACAGAAGATCGATATGATCTTCTGTCCCTTCTGTTAATTACCCTCAGCGCTGCTGGGGGCAATTAACAGGACAGGGAAACAATAGGTTTCCCTGTCCCTGTCCGGCACGTACCTCCGGCGCTTGTAATTACAAGCGCCGGAGATACAAAGCGCTCCCCAGGCGGAGGATCAAAGAGATCCTCTGCCCGGGAAACAGCGCGCGTCGGTGCGGTGACGTCATAGCACCGCGCCGGTGCTCGTGCCCACAGCTGCCGGCGCGCTTGCGCGCCGGCAGCGCGGGAGCACGGGAGCGAGCTCGACCAGGTTTAAATAACCCGATCGCGCTGCGCTCTTCAGTTGAGCCGTGCCTCCCCAGCAGAAGAATCTCCCCCTTGGACGAACGAGCAAGCGAGGATCTCCTTAGCACCCCCCTGGAGACGAGACTGGCTAAGTACCTCTATCCCCTGAACCACCAATGTAACCCTTGCTCTGCTGACCCATGCTCCAGACCCCTGATACCCCAGCTGCCCTATTTTAACCCTTGCCAGCCCTGCTATTTACCCTGCCCTGCAATTAACCCCTAGTACCCTGCCCTGATTTAACCCCTGCTGCTGCCCTGTGCCCTGCCTTAACCCCTGCAATGCAATCAGCCCCTGCAATCTATACCCCTGCCTTGATTCCCTCATATTTAACCCTTGCCCTACCATTTAACCCCTGCAACTACCCTGTCCATACCCCTGTACAACCTCTGGTGTACCCCTGCCCTGCTGCAACCCCTGAACCTCCTTGTTGTCCCATAAACCATAAGGTTTATCCCCTGTTGCATTGTACTGTAATTTAACCCCTTTGCTCCCAGGGACAGTAATTAGATTGGGGAGGGCTGCTATAAGTGTGTGAGTGTGTATTGTTTAGTCAGTAACGTGGTTGGAGTTAACGGGATTGTGCAGTGTAGTTAGGATTTATTGTACTGTATTGTTGATAAATAATAAATATTGTTATTATTTATAATACAGTGTTCAGTGTTTATAACGTGTACTTTGAGTCCCTTTTAGGTCGTGTGAAAGGCAATAGAGCAGCACTAAGGCATAAATAGGCGGAACTAGCGGAAGCGGGTTTTGCCTATTTATGAATATTAATTATTGGTACGCCCCAAAATACCAATAATTAATATCTCCCTTTTACATGGACCCATTGATGGAACTCCCATTCTTAAAGCTACATTACATCTAAATGGGGTTTAAACCACAATATATTTTAAAAACAGAGCATATGGTATTTAAACTACCCTCCTTCATATAACCCATAATGATGACACGTATGCCACATAATAAAACAACATAACAGTCTATTTTTCTAATATGGCATATGGTCTACTTGAAGTAGTGAAGCCACCCTGTGTGAATTAGGCCTTATACCATCCACATCTATCCAATGATGTGTACCACACCCATAAATCTTGTGGCAGCAACCTTCAAGGCAGATCATTACATAGGACACTAAGTGCATAAAGGCATTCGCCCTCCTCCAATGAGGCCAATAGTTTCAGGTATTGGTTTGGTTTGTGAGATGGCAGGAGAATGGTTAGACAGCCTGTTGCAGGAACTAGTACAACAAACTCCGGGATTTTTACGAGACACCAAAGATGTATTGGTTAATTTGAAAGACATGGAATGGACATCCAATTCAGTGTGGCTAAGCTTGGATGTAATAGGGTTGTACCCTTCAATTCCCTACTCTGTAGCTTTGAGATCCCTGGAATACCATCTAAAGAATCATAGCAACTACACAGTAGAATTGCAGGAATACATTATGGACATGACCTCTTTTCTCATTACACATAACTATTTTCAGTTTGTATAAAGTTTTTCTTTATAGATACAAGGCGTCCCAATGGGAGCAAAATATTCACCTTCTCTGGCAAATTTAGTTATGGCGTTTTGGGAGTTAAAATGTATTTATAGTGTACATAATCCTTTCAATCAGATGATACGGTGGTATGGCAGATACATAGATGACCTCCTCCTCATATGGGGGGGGGATGTGTTTGCCATACCACTTTTCATCGATTATGTCAACAGTAATGGGGACAATTTGCAGTTCATCCACCAATGGGACCACAAACAAATAACATTTTTGGATTTAACTTTAATGGGCACAGTGAATGGTGAAATACATAGTCAAACATTCAGAAAAAGCACGGCAGGTAATACAATTTTACATGCTAAATCGATGCATCCGCAGCACACTATTAAGGGAATCCCTGTAGGAGAGATCATTAGAAGCAAGCGTAATTGTAGTAAAAGAGAGGTGTTTGTCCAGGAGTGTGCCCAAATTAAACAAGGATTGACACAAAGAGGCTATGCTAAGTGGGTGGTTGACAGGGCTGTCTGGATTTTCTCTGAGAAAAACAGAGGGGAATTGTTGGGTAACAACAGAAAAACCAATGTAAGATCAGGTAAACATAAATCCACAATGGTTTTGGAATATAGTATGCAGTTTGGTGCCATTAGAAATACAGTCCAAAAATGGCTTCCTATATTAAAGGAAGATACCAAATTAGACTCTATTTTGGAAGAAGGAGTCCAAATTGTTTCCAGACGAGCTCCCACATTGGGACAGGTATTGTCTCCAAGTCTAGTCACACAAGGCAAAAAACATAAAAATACATGTTTATCAGTAGTAGGTTTTTACAAATGTGGAAAAAGGAATTGTAATACTTGCAAGGTGCCAAAAAATGTACATCATTTTGGGATGCAGCGAATCAGAAATGTTATCCGATTAAATCTTTCATGAATTGTTCATCCACAAATGTAGTATATATGATTGAATGTCAAGCATGTAGCAAAAAATACATCAGCTGCACTACTAGAAGTCTCAAAGTCAGGATATCGGAGCACCTGAGAGATATCAAGCAGGAAGGAGTCAAACACATTTCAATGGCATCTAAACATTTCCGTGACTTACACCAGGGGTCCATTGATACACTGTGCATTTCTGCAATGGAACAGGTATACAGTTCACCAAGAGGGGGTGATCGAGAGCAGAGAGTGTTGGACCATGAGGCATTCTGGATATACCAGTTAGATACCAGGGTGCCTCATGGTCTAAACCTCAGACATGACATTATGTTTCACTACTAAATAAGTGACATGTTCTGCTCTGTGGACCTATGAGATCACAGGGGTCAATGCTATTTTGTTTTTATACATGTCTTGATAAACGGGATATCTATTGTTTTATCCGTGATTTATAGTGTATAATCATATTGCTTTTCCATGTACATATGTATATAGTTGTGTCCTATGTAATGGTCTGCCTTGAAGGTTGCTGCCATAAGATTTATGGGTGTGGTACACATCATTGGATAGATGTGGATGGTATAAGGCCTAATTCACACAGGGTGGCTTCACTACTTCAAGTAGACCATATGCCATATTAGAAAAATAGACTGTTATGTTGTTTTATTATGTGGCATACGTGTCATCATTATGGGTTATATGAAGGAGGGTAGTTTAAATACCATATGCTCTGTTTTTAAAATATATTGTGGTTTAAACCCCATTTAGATGTAATGTAGCTTTAAGAATGGGAGTTCCATAAATGGGTCCAGGTGTGGGATCCACTCCCAAGGAATGCTGGGGATTTAAATGTCAGAGAAAACTCAGAGTGTATAGACCATGATTAAGACCTTTTATGGTTGAAACATGTTGGTTTTTATGCATGATGGAGAAAAGTCTGCTGTATGGATTTTTTAACTTGACCAAATAAAAGGAAGTTTTATCTCAAAAAGAAGTTTGGCTCGCAGACAGCATTTTTTCTACAATCATTAATGTTTGGAGAGTCCACGCCAGGACTCGCTGCACTCGCTGGAACCAATAAAGAGGGCGGATTAGACGTTCAGGGTAAGCTGGTTCAATTGCATGTTTTTGAAAGAAACACAGTACATACTCACCTTGTCCCGTTCCTGAGGCTCACAGTCTTCTCTCCCCTCCAGACACAGATCGCTCTGCACCACTTTCTGGGCAGAGCTTATGCAGATTTCTGGGCTGCAGGCTACACCCACACAGGTTGGCAGCACGATCCATGCCTGCAGGCTGAATGGTGGAGCAGGGAGAAGTCTCTCTGCTTCACCATTTAGAGCATTGCTGGCCTGAAGGAGGGAAAAAGCGCGGGGAGCTGAGCAGTGAGTGACAGGACAGCACCTCTCTGTGCTCCAGGAGGGGGTGGGAGGGGCGTAGCTTAAAGGGAACATGGGTGGCATCCACCAGCAGTGTTTAACTGCTGTGTTGATGCCGCCTCCTCAAAAATAGTGAAAACTGCCACCTGGCAGAAGCGGCCCTGATTGCACCACTGAACTCACCTGGGCTTGCTCTGCTGGGCTTGCTGCACTAAGTGGCTTGTGAATAAGAGGTGTTAAAGAACCGAAGTTTAAGACAAGGAGCTGAAGACAAGGCACAAAGAACATGCAAGTAATCTACTTTTTTCATCTTCATTGTTTCCTTTTGCAACTGAGATAATGGCTAGCAACATTGGAGGTTTTCTTCAGTGCACAATCTGCCATATGTATGCACGTCTGGAGCAGGTGTTCCAGCAGGGTAAATACCGCTGTGAAAGATGTGAGCATGTTGGCCATCTGGACGCTTGTGTTAGAGATCTGGAAGAGCGAAATGCAACAGTGAGGGCGACTGACAATCTTGAGAGGACCATGCTGCTCACTGAACAAGCAGCTGGTGGGGTAGATATGGAAGTTGGAGATCAGTTGGTGGATCAACAGGAACAGGCAGGTCGCTGGCTTAATGTATTTAGAGGGAGTAGAAAGGGATCCAAGAAGAGGAAGGTCAATCCTGTTTCTGAGCTTCCAAACAAAAGTTGGGCAATGATGCAAGGGTGTTAGTTTCAGAAATGTTAACCCTAACGGATACTGTTGTCCCTAACAACCGGGAGAAAAGCCCAGCTAGTAGTCGGGGAGATGGTAATGCAGGTAGGCCTAGACAATTAGAGGTTACAGTGGATTGAGACCACCTCAACCAAATGGTTTGCTGTCTCCCTGGTGCCAGAGTTCAGCATGTGGTGGAACGGGTGGATAAATTACTGGGAGGGGCTGGGGCGATCCATGTTGGTATCAATGACAAAATGAATGGTTGGTGGAAGGTCCTTAAGGATAATTTTAAAGCACAAGGCTCCAAGCTGAAGGGAAAGGGACCTCTAAGGTTGTGTTCTCTGCAATACTGCCTGTGCCATGTGCTACACAGGGCCGTCAGTGGGAGCTTAGGGAGTTAAATGCATAGCTTAAAGAGGACCTTTCACTACTCCTGACATGTCTGTTTTAATAGCTTCATGCATTCCCCATGTAATAACAATTCTGGAGAATATATTCTTATGTCTCTATGTTGTGCCATTCCTTTATTATTTCTCCTAGAAGTTATGGATGAATTGCTAGTAGTCTGCAGTAAGGGTACAGGGGGGTGGTAACCAGTTGGCGGTGTGTACCTGCACAGACTCACTCTATCCAATCAGTGCTGGCATTTTCAGACTATGCAGGAACACCCCCCCAACTGGTTACCTTCCCTCTGTACCCTTAATGAAGGCTAACAGCAATTCATTCATAACTTCCAGTAGTTACTCGGGTAAGTAGGGCAAAAACACTTAATTTTAAAAAGGCAAATTTCCCAGGGTTGAGCACTGCACTTCAGGACTTAGTCTAGGAGCAACTATTGTCACATAATGCTAAATGGGAGTGCTTTAAATCTACTTTGGAGAACTATACTCCTAAATGATGGTAACGGTGTGTTGGTCACTGGGGATCAAGAGAAGGCAGAGCTCCTAAATGGGTTTTTTAGATCTGTATATATAAAAGAAGAGAGGGCATCTCATGAGGGTAGTGCCACTGATGGAAATACCTCAAATAACATACTTACCTGGCTGACAGTAGATATGGTCCTTAATATGCTAAAAAAATTAAAGGTGAACAAGGCCTCAGGTCCAGATGGATTACACCCTAGAGTTCTAAAGGAGCTCTGTTCAGTTATTGCTTTGCCTCTGTTCCCTCTGTTCATAATATTTATAGATTCTTTAACCCCTTCAACCCCAGGCCTGTTTTCACCTTCATGCCCAGGCCATTTTTTGCAAATCTGACATGTGTCACTTTATGTGGTAATAACTTTGGAACGCTTTTACTTATCCAGGCCATTCTGAGATTGTTTTCTCGTCACATATTGTACTTCACGACAGTAGTAAATTTGTGGCAAAATATTTCATTTTTATTTATTAAAAAATACATAATTTACCAAAAATTTGGAAAAATTTGCAAATTTCCAAATTACAATTTCTCTAATTTCAAAATACATAGTAATACCTCCAAAAATAATTTTTTTTTACATTCACCATATGTCTACTTTATGTTTGGATCATTTTGAATATGACATTTTATTTTTTGGGGGGGTTATATGGCTTCTAAGATTTGAATCAAATCTTAAAATTTTAAGAAGATTTCCAAAACCCATTTTTTTAATGACCAGTTCAGATATAAGGTTACTTTGTGGGGCTTATATAGTGGAAACTCCCCATAAATCACCCCATTTTAGAAACTACACCTCTCAAGCTATTCAAAACTTATTTTACTAACTTTGTTAACCCTTTATGTGTTCCATGAGAATTGACGGAAAATTGGAATGAAATTTCAAAATTCCATTTTTTTTAGCACATTTTAAGTTTTAATCCAATTTCCATGAAACCCATCAAGGGTTAACAACAAAAAAACCACAAAATCTATTACCCCAATTCTGTAGTTTACAGAAACACCCCATATGTGCTTGTAGCCCAATGACAAAAAAGTTGCTATACACCCACATTTTTCACTCTCACAAAGGGTAACGGGACAAAATGCATCCCACATTTTGATCACCATTTCCCCCCGAATACGGCAACACCCCATATGTGCTCGTAGCCCAATGTGCTGGCGCACAGCAGGCTTCACAGTGGAAGGAGCACCATATGGCTTTTGGAGAGCAAAATTAGCTGGAATAATAATTGGGAGCTATGTCGCACATGAAGACCCCCTGAGCTGGCCCTACAGTGGAAACCCCCCAAAAGTGACCCCATTTTGGAAAGAGCACCCCTTAAGGAATCTTTCAAGGTGTGTGGTGAGCACTTTGAGCTCAATGGTTTTTCCTAGAATTAGGATTCAAGCGGAAGTGAAAATGAAAAATTGCAATTTTTTGACAAAAAAGTTGCTATACACCCACATTCTTCACTCTCACAAAGGGTAACGGGACAAAATGCACCCCACATTTTGATCACCATTTCCCCCCGAATACGGCAACACCCCATATGTGCTCGTAGCCCAACTACTGGCACACAGCAGGCCTCTAGAGGCAAACAGCAAAATATGGATTTTGCAGGTCAGAATTAACAGACATGGTTTTTTTACTGCCATGTCTCATTTAAATTATTCCTGAAGTCCCCAGAAATTAAAAACCCCAAGAAGTGACCCCATTTTGGAAAGAGCACCCCAGTACGAACATTTTAAGTGGTAGAAAGGGTACTTTTTTACAAACTGGGGTCTCACAGAAGGCAGAAATGCAAGTAACAGCATTTCAAAGCACACATTTGTGAAAATGAAAAATTACAAGCAGACCCCAATTTTTCACATTCACAAGGGGTTAAAGGAGAAAATGCACCCCAATACATGTTCCCCATTTTTCCCCCATTAAAACAACACCCCATTTGTGCATGTAGCCCGCTGTATGGGCGCACAGCAGGCCACCAGAGGCAAACTGCAAAATGTGGTTTTTGCAGGCCAGATTTAACGAACATGATTTTTTATTTGCCATGTTGCTTTTAAAAATTTCCTGAGGTCCCCAACAACTAAAAACCCCAGGAAGTGACCCCATTTTGGAAAGAGCACCCCTGTACGGACATTTTAAGTGGTAGAAAGTACTGGGGGCCTCTTCTGCTTGATTTGGAAAAATTAGAGCCTTGATCACTACTTCTTGAAAGTGAAGGAAAGTTCCCGTGTGTCCAGCAGATTTAAATAGCACGTACGCATTGTACATTGCTGTCTGTGTACGGCTATTTTTTTGTACCACACTTTTGTTTTTCGTGTGGCACTGTAGGGCTTCAGAACTTGATCTGAAAGATCAACTCCTCCCATGTGCTTGTTGTAGGCCAGGATGCAGTCCGGTTTGGGGACAGTGGTAGTGGTACCACGTACTGCTACAGGGGAGCTGGTGTTGGGGTGAATTCTGGTCAGTACAAGGACGTCCCTCTTGTCCTTGTACTTAACCACCATCAAGTTTTCATGCAGGAGAGCCCTACTTTCACCCTTCCTCAGTGGTTGCCCTACCAGGGATCTAGGGAGGCCTCTCTGATTTTTACCTACTGTGCCGCAAGCCACAGTACGCCTGGCACTTAGGGACATGAAGAGGGGTAAGCTGGTATAATAGTTATCCACATAGAGGTGGTAACCCTTATCCAGCAGTGGGTGCAGCAAGTCCCACACTAGTTTCCCACTAACTCCTAGGCCAGGGGGGCATTCTGGGGGTTCTATCCATGAATCTTTGCCTTCATAGACCCGGAACCTAGAGGATTACCCTGACCTACTCCCACAGAGCTTGTACAATTTTTTGCCATACCTTGCCCGCTTGTTGGGCAGGTACTGGCGGAATTTTACCCTCCCCTTGAAATGCACCAGGGACTCATCTACACAGATGTTTTCTTCTGGGGTGTACACTTCAGAAAACTTGGCACTGAAGTGGTCAAGGAGGGGCCTAATTTTGTAAAGCCGATCAAATGTCGGGTCACTTTGGGGAGGACACTGTGCATTATCGTTGTAATGCAAAAATTTCAGAATCGATTCGAATCGACTCCGGACCATGGCGGTACAAGACATCCGCACTCCAATACTGTCTCATTTTTTGTTTTTTCACAAGCCCCATGTGCAGCACCAGCCCCCAGAACAATTTCATTTCTGCTGCTGTTACTGGGGTCCAACCAAGGGGTCTTGCGTATGGTGACGTGGGGTTCTGGGTAATGAACTGCTGGGCGTACAAATTAGTTTGGGCCACAATTAAATTCACTAAATCGTCACTGAAAAAGATTTTGAAAAAATCAATTTCTGTGAAGCCCGTGCAGTCAATTTCAATTCCAGAGTTTCCCACAAACTCTGGAATTTGGGGCTGATAAGCATCAGGGGGTGGGGTCCATGTGGGGTCACTCTGGGGGGCTGCCCCAGCAGTCGTTCTGGGGCGCCTCCTAGAGGGTCCCTCATCAGCGGATGATGATGAGGGAGTGGAGGAGTAGAGGAAAGTGGCGTCCTCTTCTCCTTCAGTGGCCGACTCGGTATCAGAGGCAAGGATGGCGTATGCCTCTTCTGCCGAGTACACTCGTTGGGATGATTGGGACATTTTTATTTTATTGGGGTGTGATGGGTGAAACGTGTAGAACTTTATTTAGTGTGAGGGGTGTGTGTAGTGGTTTTACACTTAAAGGTGTTTTTGACAGTATTTACTTTGAATTAAAAAAAAAGGGGGAGGGGAATAAAAAAAAGGTCTTTTCAGTAATAAAAGTCTTCAAATAAAAAAAAAAAGTTTTTTGCTGTAGGAAAAAGTTTTTACCGCACAAAAGAAAAAAAAAGAGCAGACGCGATCAGTAATGGACTACTGATCGATGCTCAGTGCTTGCAAAATGCACGTACGCAGAACACTAAATCTAAACTTTGAAATTTATCTAACTACCACTAACTGTTTTTTTTTCACACAAGTAAAAAAAAAACAAAAATATGCAGATGCTGCTTTCACAGCACGCACGCACACAGATGGTGTGTGCGTGCAGAAACTGTAGTGAAAAAATTCACTGCAGTCCTCTGCAAACAGCACGTACGCAGATACTATGCGTTTGTGCAAAAATCTAAACTGCCACTAACTGAAATTTATCTAACTACCACCAACTGTGTTTTTTTTTTCACACAAGTAAAAAAAAAAAAAACACAAAAATATGCAGATGCTGCTTTCACAGCACGCACGTACACAGATGGTGTGTGAGTGCAGAAACTGTAGTGAAAAAATTCACTACAGTCCTCTGCAAACTGTACATACGCAGATACAGTGCGTACACTGACACTAACTGAAATGTGTGTATATATATATATATATATATATATATATATATATATGGATTTTTATATATGTATATATATATATATGATATATCTCTGACTGACACTACCTAGACTCTCAAAAAATGTGCTAACGCAGCACGCATGCACACAAAACTTGTGTGTGTGCAAATACTGTAGTTAAAAAATTCACTACAGTGTAAAAAAACTGAACACTGGCTAAAAAATTAACATATCTATATATATATAGAGAGCGATATGGAGCTCTATATATATTTATATAAAACCCTAACTGTAGTAACTTCTGTTTTCACCAAAAAAATGAAAAAAATGATCCCCAGGTGCTGATCAGGCAGGTATGCACTGAAAAGCACTGGGCGGTCACAGCTCGCACGCAGAAAAAGCGGTGCGGAGCTGAAAAATTGTTAAAAAGTAAAAAAAAGACAAAAAACACACGGACCAAGTGGAGTCCGTAAAAAAAAAGGACAGGAGGGGGTAGGGGAAGGGAGGGGGACAGGAGGGGACAGGGACAGACTGTGGGTTAGGGATCTGTAACTTCTTCTTTTTTCTGTTCTTCTTCTGTTCTTCTTCTTCTTTTCTTCTTTTCAGCAGCCAAAAATCAGCAAGAAGTGGTGGTGCACCACAAGTCCCAGCAAGCCAACAGCACACAGAAAAGCGCAGAACCTTCCAGCATGCAGTCTCCAGCTAGAATGGCTGCATGCAGGAAGGTTCAGCCTCTTCCTGTGCAGCTGTAGCGCTGCCATTGGCTGGAGCGTTGCTCCAGCCAATGGCAGCGCTGGCAGGGGACCCAAAACAGTGGAGTCCCCTGCCTGACCTCTGGGGTCAGCACCTGTCACCTTCAAATGACCGGACCCTGCTTCCTCTGCAGCTCCGGTTGCTTCCGGGAGCTGCGATGGGCCGGCCTATGGAATCCGGCCAATCGCAGCCACCGGAGCTGCAGCGGGGCGAAAACACCCCCCTCTGCCCTTACCCGACATGGCTGCCTGTCGAGCAGTGCAGCCATGACACCCGGGTCCCACGGTGATTACGCCGCGGGAGCCGGGAGAACAGCGCTCAGTAATAGTACGGCGCTGGGCGTCTAGCACCTTGCCGCAGCGCCGTACTATTACGGCGCTGGTCGCCAAGGGGTTAATGACAGGCATTGTACCAAGGGACTGGCACAAGGTTAATGTGGTGCCCATTTTCATAAAGGATACAAGGTCTTCACCAGGAAATTATGGCAACAGAATTTTGTATTCTATAAAAAGAGTTATGGACTCGCGGACAGGGATGCAATATTGCCACTATACAAAGCATTGGTATGGCCTCACCTGGAATACGCCGTTCAGTTCTGGGCACCAGTCCATAAAAAGGATGCCCTGATGTTAGAGAAAGTGCAAAGGAGAGCAACTAAACTCATAAAAAGCCTGGAAAATCTTAGCTATGAGCAAAGATTAAATAAACTGAATTTGTTTAGCCTTGAAAAAAGACGTCTAAGGGGGGGACATGATTAACCTGTACAAATATATAAACGGACCATACAAAAAATATCAAGGGAAGCTATTCTGTGTTAAACCCCCTCAAAAAACAAGAGGCTACTCCCTACGACTAGAGAAAAAAAGATTCAGTAATAAGAGGTGACAAGTATTTTTTACAGTAAGATCTGTGAATCTCTGGAATATTCTGCCACTGGAGCTGGTCACAGCAAATACAGTAGATTCAAAAAAAGTTTAGATGACTTTTTAACTCAAAATAAAAATAACATTGAGGATTATGACAATGTATAGAAATCTTGTTTTTACGCACCCTTTCCCTTAAAAGGAAGATGGACATTGATCCAGAGATTTGTTCTGTCAATCAATATAGCAGGATTACAGGTTGGACTTGATGGATTTTTGTCTTTTTCCAATATTAACAACTATGTAACATACATCCCCGTATACTAAGAGAATTAAGTAATGTCATAGCCAGACCCTTATTTCTGAAATTTAAGGACTCTATTTTGAAAGGGAGTGTTCCACAGGATTGGCACATAGCAAATGTGGTGCCAATATTAAAAAAGGGTCCAAAAACAGAGCCTTAAAACTATAGGCCGGTAAGTTTAACATCGGTCGTGGGTAAACTGGGTTAAAGGTTTTCTAAGAGATGCTGTCTTGGAATACCTCAATGAAAATAAGCAAATAACGCCATATCAGCATGGCATCATGAGGGATCGGTCATGTCAAACTAATTTAATCAGTTTCTTACCTCCTGAGGAGGTAAGTTCTAGACTTGACCGTGGCAAATTAATGGATGTCATATATCTGGACTTCTCCAAAGCATTTGAAACTGTACCACATAAAAGGTTAGTATATAAAATGAGAATACTTGGATTCTGGGAAAATATCTGTACGTGAGTGTAGAAGGAAGTGTTGGAATATATGTATATATATGCATACATGCCCCCTTAATTTGCATGCATGGATATACATATATGCCCCATATATATATATATATATATATATATATATATATATATATATATATATAGTTCAAAAAGCGAGGCAGCACTCCGAACTGTGAAACAGTATTGGACTTTTTATTCCCACACAAGATGCAACGTTTCGGTATTCTCAATGATACCTTTCTCAAGCATAACAAATTCAGTGTAACCCTCACATTAAATAGTGAAAAAAGGCGGAGTTCAAACAATCATGTGACAATACGTGCGTATCACGTGACACATAGTAAACACAATATAAACATGATCAATTGTGAAATACAGACATAGTCATAAGTGAATAAACTGCAATCTTGTAAAATCAAACTGTGCATGGTTTGTTTCTTATACTGTGACATCACAGATGGGGTTCAAGAATACTCCAACATGTACCCCTATAATCGTGTATAGTTCCTCCATGAGTGCATAGTGTACATAATTGCAAGTTAAAAACATCAAACTAAAGAAACATCACAGATGGGGAATCACCTGTAGTCGATGTATTTGCACAGCGTTCCTAGATGGCCACTGCGTATGCGCATGTTTCCTTCCCGATCACGTGACCAAACCCGGTCACATGTGGTTATCACGTGACCGCACTCCGGCGACGTCAGGAAGCGGAGGAAAACCTCCTTCCATACACGTCATCGGTGTGTCCAGTCACGTGACAAAAAATGACAGGTCCTACTGTATGCATCAGACTATGAGGGTGATTCCAGTTCACACATTAGAGGATCTACCTGTTCAGTCATAACATCGGTATGTAAATTGTATACATTCCCCAGTCAGGGCCATGACATCAGTCAAGTTAAAAGATTAACGGTAGTGTGCGATGCACGGTGTCCAGGGTTACCAGTTATCCTGGCACACCTGGGCACCAACCTCTGCCGGAAAAGATCAAGGGAGCGATCAGTCGGCCATTGGTCAGCCCATCGATCCCCATGTCAATGGCGGGAGGACGATGGCAGTCATGTCACCGTCCACCCCACCTGACCCGATCCATATCCGACTGAGTAGGCACCATCACTTATTGGTACGGGTTCCTGTATACGACATAATAAACCGAAATGTGAATCAACACCCAGTATGTCAGAGGACTCAGACAATATAAAACAGGAAACATATCATCATGGGCCATCAAAACAAAAAGGATCTAAATAAAAAAAGAAAAAATGAAAATAAAGTGTTCCCCCATCTTGATGTTCTTTGCAATCACCAAAAGGTTCATCGGGATCTAAAAATAAAGAAAAATAGTAAAATTACTACATCATAGTTATACATATAAATTACACTGAATTTGTTATGCTTGAGAAAGGTATCATTGAGAATACTGAAACGTTGCATCTTGTGTGGGAATAAAGAGTCCAATACTGTTTCACAGTTCGGAGTGCTGCCTCGCTTTTTGAACTATATCGACTGGCGTGTTGTTCCGGATCCAGGAGGACTTGCACCCAAATTGTCTGTTTGTTGACCAGTGCTGCTGTTACTTTTTGAATTATAGATTGGATCTATCCAGCTTGCACCACGGAGATGAATACTGCTTTCACATCTACATCCAACTATTCGCAGGACCCCCCAGACGTCTTTACCTACTCCAGGGAAGATGAGGATAGAATACTGCAGGGCGTGGTAAGAGACTCTTCCTTTCTAACTACTCCCTACATTGTGGACCTAAAGAGGAAATATGAGGCTGAGAAGAAGCGCATTTTGTCTATGGAGCTACACTTAACCACATTATGCGAATATCACAAACATCATAGGGTTCCACGTGGTATGAGGTCTCAACTGAGGCCTAATCTTTTCCCTAATGATCCGGATTTTTCCCTACGGTTTGTTCAGATATCTAACAAATACGCATTTGATGTCATCTTGCTAAACATTGAATTTTTACAGAAGGATTTATTGTTGGCACATGTATCTGTCTCTACGATTGAAAGACAACTGAAGGAAATGCTTGGTGATGAGGACTGGGATCAATACTTAAGCTCTTGCAACATACATTTGGAGAAATTCCAAACGGAACAACAAAATACAAAGCGGCAGAAATGGGCGAGAGACACTGAGGATTATATTAAAGGCAATGTGTATAATTGGCAAAATGGTAACCCCAACAGAAAACGAGGGGGTAAAATGATTACACCGAGCAGTAATCCCCAGAGTGGGTATTACATGGAAAAACATAGGAAGGAATTGTGTGGTAATATACATGTCATTACTAATGGTGATTTTCAACCCATGAACAGGCACCGAAGAAGCCAGACCCGAAGGGGTGGACACAGACATTGTAGATGGCGGAAGAAAAACACAACACAGAGTCCAACGGAGCAGACCACAGAGGAGAAAGGCACCGTGGTAAATATCTCCTCTATGGTGTTAACAAATGAACAAAATGAGGTTTTGGAGGCCTCTCATATTGTCCGACCACTAAGGTCGATTGGTTCCAATTAGAATGTGAGCTTTTTCGATTCTTTAGAAGTATTAAATTGAGGGTCTGGTTTTCTGATCAAGCGGAGAGAAATACTGGGGTGGGGGAGTCCACGTTGTTAACCCTTAAGGGGATGGAACTCAGTAATCCCAGTTCTTTTGTACCTGTGATCAATTCACCATCTGTGGAGACATATATTCGGGCGGTCCAGGCAGATATTCAGGATCTTAAGATGAAGAGCCAGGACACGCTGTTACGATGCCCTAATATGACGTCCACACAGATGGTTGCTTTACAAGAACTCAAACGAGATCCATCTATCACCATCAAGCCAGCCGATAAGGGGGGCGCGGTGGTGATTATGGATACTGTTAAATATGAACAGGAGATTCTTAGACAGTTAAGAGATGAACAGGTTTATTTGTGTTCTGATAGCGACCCCAAGTTTGGAATCATGAAGGAATTGCGTGATCTATTGGAGGGAGCTCTAGCACTCAAAATAATAGATCAGGGTTTGTACACATTCTTATGGAATGAACATCCAAGGACTCCTGTGATCTATGTGTTGCCGAAGATCCACAAGAGCTTGGTGGATCCTCCCGGTAGACCGATTGTTTCCAACCCAGCAGTTTTTCTAGATAAAATCCTACGTAAATACGCTGTTAGCACCAGATCATACATCAGGGACACAGGGGATTTTCTAGAGAAGATACTGCAATTGGAATTAACCAGCCCGGTGATTCTGGCTTCTTTTGACGTCACGAGCCTGTACACGTCAATAGACCATAATAGAGGTGTAGGGGCCTTTGATGTCCTTTAAGAGGTCTCCTAACCTCAAAGACCATTTAGTGAGTAGTGAATCAAAGAGGGTTGTGAGAGATACGCAGACATTCATTGGACGCAGACGGACGGGTTGTTTTCCATGTCTTTCATGCGTCAATTGTCAGTACATGAGGAAGACGGAATCCTTCGTTGGCCCACGAATGAGCACAACGTATGATATTAGGCATTTCCTGACTTGTAACTCTACCTTCGTAATCTATGTAGTGATGTGTCCGTGCGGGCTTTGGTACGTGGGGGAGACCACCCTGGATGCCAAGACCCGTATGGTACAACACAGATATTCAATTCAGAAGAAACGGAAAGATCTTTCGGTTCCTAAGCACTTTGTAGAGGTAGGACATACTGAGAGAGACTTTAGATTCATGTTAATAGATCAGGTCCCTCCATTGAATAGAGGAGGTGATAGGGAACGGATCTTGAAGAGAAAAGAGTTGGAATGGATATACAGACTGGGAACGCTTAAACCGAATGGCCTTAATGTTGATTTCAATCTGTCTGTATACCTATGAAGGGATTGACACATTGACACGCTCTTTGCAGTGTTTTGTTCTGGCTAACCCTGGAGTAGATGCAATTTGGTGTAAATTTATATGTATAACTATGATGTAGTAATTTTACTATTTTTCTTTATTTTTAGATCCCGATGAACCTTTTGGTGATTGCAAAGAACATCAAGATGGGGGAACACTTTATTTTCATTTTTTCTTTTTTTATTTAGTTCCTTTTTGTTTTGATGGCCCATGATGATATGTTTCCTGTTTTATATTGTCTGAATCCTCTGACATACTGGGTGTTGATTCACATTTCGGTTTATTATGTCGTATACAGGAACCCGTACCAATAAGTGATGGTGCCTACTCAGTCGGATATGGATCGGGTCAGGTGGGGTGGACGGTGACATGACTGCCATTGTCCTCCTGCCATTGACATGGGGATCGATGGGCTGACCAATGGCCGACTGATCGCTCCCTTGATCTTTTCCGGCAGAGGTTGGTGCCCAGGTGTGCCAGGATAACTGGTAACCCTGGACACCGTGCATCGCACACTACCGTTAATCTTTTATCTTGATTGATGTCATGTCCCTGACTGGGGAATGTATACAATTTACATACCGATGTTATGACTGAAAAGGTAGATCCTCTAATGTGTGAACCGGAATCACCCTCATAGTCTGATGCATACAGTAGGACCTGTCATTTTTTGTCACGTGACTGGACACACCGATGACGTGTATGGAAGGAGGTTTTCCTCCGCTTCCTGACGTCGCCGGAGTGCGGTCACGTGATAACCACATGTGACCGGATTTGGTCACGTGATCGGGAAACATGCGCATGCGCAGTGGCCATCTAGGAACGCTGTGCAAATACATCGACTACAGGTGATTCCCCATCTGTGATGTTTCTTTAGTTTGATGTTTTTAACTTGCAATTATGTACACTATGCACTCATGGAGGAACTATACACGATTATAGGGGTACATGTTGGAATATTCTTGAACCCCATCTGTGATGTCACAGTATAAGAAACAAACCAATGACAGTTTGATTTTACAAGATTGCAGTTTATTCACTTATGACTATGTCTGCATTTCACAATTGATCATGTTTATATTGTGTTTACTATGTGTCACGTGATACGCACGTATTGTCACATGATTGTTTGAACTCCGCCTTTTTTCACTATTTAATGTGAGGGTTACACTGAATTTGTTATGCTTGAGAAAGGTATCATTGAGAATACCGAAACGTTGCATCTTGTGTGGGAATAAAGAGTCCAATACTGTTTCACAGTTCGGAGTGCTGCCTCGCTTTTTGAACTATATCGACTGGCGTGTTGTTCCGGATCCAGGAGGACTTGCACCCAAATTGTCTGTTTGTTGACTAGTGCTGCTGTTACTTTTTGAATCATATATATATATATATATATATATATATATATATATATATACACTCACCGGCCACTTTATTAGGTACACCTGTCCAACTGCTCGTTAACACTTAATTTCTAATCAGCCAATCACATGGCGGCAACTCAGTGCATTTAGGCATGTAGACATGGTCAAGACAATCTCCTGCAGTTCAAACCGAGCATCAGTATGGGGAAGAAAGGTGATTTGAGTGCCTTTGAACATGGCATGGTTGTTGGTGCCAGAAGGGCTGGTCTGAGTATTTCAGAAACTGCTGATCTACTGGGATTTTCACGCACAACCATCTCTAGGGTTTACAGAGAATGGTCCGAAAAAGAAAAAACATCCAATGAGCGGCAGTTCTGTGGGCGGAAATGCCTTGTTGATGCCAGAGGTCAGAGGAGAATGGGCAGACTGGTTCGAGCTGATAGAAAGACAACAGTGACTCAAATTGCCACCCGTTACAACCAAGGTAGGCAGAAGAGCATCTCTGAACGCACAGTACGTCGAACTTTGAGGCAGATGGGCTACAGCAGCAGAAGACCACACCGGGTGCCACTCCTTTCAGCTAAGAACAGGAAACTGAGGCTACAATTTGCACAAGCTCATCGAAATTGGACAGTAGAAGATTGGAAAAACGTTGCCTGGTCTGATGAGTCTCGATTTCTGCTGCGACATTCGGATGGTAGGTCAAAATTTGGCGTCAACAACATGAAAGCATGGATCCATCCTGCCTTGTATCAACGGTTCAAGCTGGTGGTGGTGGTGTCATGGTGTGGGGAATATTTTCTTGGCACTCTTTGGGCCCCTTGGTACCAATTGAGCATCGTTGCAACGCCACAGCCTACCTGAGTATTGTTGCTGACCATGTCCATCCCTTTATGACCACAATGTACCCAACATCTGATGGCTACTTTCAGCAGGATAATGCACCATGTCATAAAGCTGGAATCATCTCAGACTGGTTTCTTGAACATGACAATGAGTTCACTGTACTCAAATGGCCTCCACAGTCACCAGATCTCAATCCAATAGAGCATCTTTGGGATGTGGTGGAACGGGAGATTCGCATCATGGATGTGCAGCCGACAAATCTGCGGCAACTGTGTGATGCCATCATGTCAATATGGACCAAAATCTCTGAGGAATGCTTCCAGCACCTTGTTGAATCTATGCCACGAAGAATTGAGGCAGTTCTGAAGGCAAAAGGGGGTCCAACCCGTTACTAGCCTGGTGTACCTAATAAAGTGGCCGGTGAGTGTATATACACTCACCGGCCACTTTATTAGGTACACCTGTCCAACTGCTCGTTAACACTTAATTTCTAATCAGCCAATCACATGGCGGCAACTCAGTGCATTTAGGCATGTAGACATGGTCAAGACAATCTCCTGCAGTTCAAACCGAGCATCAGTATGGGGAAGAAAGGTGATTTGAGTGCCTTTGAACATGGCATGGTTGTTGGTGCCAGAAGGGCTGGTCTGAGTATTTCAGAAACTGCTGATCTACTGGGATTTTCACGCACAACCATCTCTAGGGTTTACAGAGAATGGTCCGAAAAAGAAAAAACATCCAATGAGCGGCAGTTCTGTGGGCGGAAATGCCTTGTTGATGCCAGAGGTCAGAGGAGAATGGGCAGACTGGTTCGAGCTGATAGAAAGGCAACAGTGACTCAAATTGCCACCCGTTACAACCAAGGTAGGCAGAAGAGCATCTCTGAACGCACAGTACGTCGAACTTTGAGGCAGATGGGCTACAGCAGCAGAAGACCACACCGGGTGCCACTCCTTTCAGCTAAGAACAGGAAACTGAGGCTACAATTTGCACAAGCTCATCGAAATTGGACAGTAGAAGATTGGAAAAACGTTGCCTGGTCTGATGAGTCTCGATTTCTGCTGCGACATTCGGATGGTAGGTCAAAATTTGGCGTCAACAACATGAAAGCATGGATCCATCCTGCCTTGTATCAACGGTTCAAGCTGGTGGTGGTGGTGTCATGGTGTGGGGAATATTTTCTTGGCACTCTTTGGGCCCCTTGGTACCAATTGAGCATCGTTGCAACGCCACAGCCTACCTGAGTATTGTTGCTGACCATGTCCATCCCTTTATGACCACAATGTACCTAACATCTGATGGCTACTTTCAGCAGGATAATGCGCCATGTCATAAAGCTGGAATCATCTCAGACTGGTTTCTTGAACATGACAATGAGTTCACTGTACTCAAATGGCCTCCACAGTCACCAGATCTCAATCCAATAGAGCATCTTTGGGATGTGGTGGAACGGGAGATTCGCATCATGGATGTGCAGCCGACAAATCTGCGGCAACTGTGTGATGCCATCATGTCAATATGGACCAAAATCTCTGAGGAATGCTTCCAGCACCTTGTTGAATCTATGCCATGAAGAATTGAGGCAGTTCTGAAGGCAAAAGGGGGTCCAACCCGTTACTAGCATGGTGTACCTAATAAAGTGGCCGGTGAGTGTATATATTGTGGTGATGTGTACTGGAAAGCTGGAAGGGGTGTGTATCTCACTCAGGTTCCTCAACTGGGTGAGATGAATAAAATCCAGGTAGATGGTGCTGGCTTCAGCAAACTTAGTTGCTGGAGCTATTTTGATAGTAATAGCTGGGCTGGATTTTATTTGGGTTGGGAAGGTAGGTCGGCAGAGGAACCTTTCCAACCCACCCAATTCCAGGGCATGTCTTTTCTTTGGCCTGAGGAGATTCCACGTGAGGCCAGCTGGTGTAATCTGGGAGGGATAAGTAATCCTCCAGTGTGTCAGTCTGGGGAGAGGCACTGACCCTGAGAGAGGGTGAAGCCAGTGAGGCTTGGTGTGGTCTCAGCCAGGTATGCTGAAGGGGACCATAGGCTACGTATAGCCGGATCTCTTCCGAGACTCTGAATTTGTGTGGAGGTCACGGCCCGGAAGCGGCTGACCCAGATGGCTGAGGGAAGCAGCAACAAAAGCTGCTTGTGATCAGCGTCTTATTAAAGGTGAGATAGAGAAACCTATGTCTAGCCAGAGGCTAGCCGGGCAGGTATTTTGGTTTATGATTTGTTTTGTGTTGAGTGCTGGTACCAATAAAATAGAGTTGGACCTGGAAAACCTCGTATTTATGAAGAAATTGTGTGATGTGACCCCCTGAGCGTGTACAATTCCTTACAATATATAATATATATATATATATTGTCCCAGTAAAATGTGCCAATAATATAGATGCCCCCATTCATACCTAATAAAAATTATATATATATATATATATATATATATATATATATATATATATATATATCTATATATATATCTAAGTGCATACATGGATATGTATGCATGCCCCCTTTATTGCATACATGTCCATGTATGAGCAGATGACCCCCCAGTGTCCGGGTGCCCCCCCCCCTGCATCCCCCTTAAAGAGGACCTTTCACCACTCCTGACATGCCTGTTTTAATAGCTCCATGCATTCCCCATGTAATAATAATTCTGGAACATCTATTCTTATGGCTCTATGTTGTGCCATTCCTTTATTATTTGCACTAGAAGTTATGAATGAATTGCTATTTGCCTTCAGTAAAGGAACAGAGGGGAGGTGACCAGTTGGGGGTGTGTACCTGCATAGACTGACTCTAGCCAATCAGTGCTGCCATGTTCAGACTGTCATACACAAAATTTATATGACGGGGTTACCCAATGGGATAACGGTATTGTGTTGGGCTAACACTCAGACCCCTGTCATAAATATACATAACATCATCACAAAACAAGCCCACAAATTCAATTCGTATAAAACATATTATATTTATTTTTCACATTTAAAACCAAGCAAGATCATATATTAAAATAATTCATAGGTGGTAAGACAAGTACATAAATGGAACCTGTGCAAAACTACAGGCCCACCGGCGTATAACACAGGGAATAGTACACGTATAAAAGTATATAAGTGCACACAAGGTAATGTAACAACATATAATTAGATGTATTAGTACACAACAATCTAAAACCAAGGCACACATACAGACAGTACAAGTTACCCAGTAGATACCACGCCAGTCCCCGACGCGCGTTTCGCTCTATCGCTTCATCAGGAGGAAAGCGATAGAGCGAAACGCGCGTCGGGGACTGGCGTGGTATCTACTGGGTAACTTGTACTGTCTGTATGTGTGCCTTGGTTTTAGATTGTTGTGTACTAATACATCTAATTATATGTTGTTACATTACCTTGTGTGCACTTATATACTTTTATACGTGTACTATTCCCTGTGTTATACGCCGGTGGGCCTGTAGTTTTGCACAGGTTCCATTTATGTACTTGTCTTACCACCTATGAATTATTTTAATATATGATCTTGCTTGGTTTTAAATGTGAAAAATAAATATAATATGTTTTATACGAATTGAATTTGTGGGCTTGTTTTGTGATGATGTCATGTTCAGACTGTGCAGATACACACCCCCAACTGGTCAGAAGGCAAATAGCAATTCATTCATAACTTCTAGTAGAAATAATAAAGGAATGGCACAACATAGAGCCATAAGAATAGATGCTCCAGAATTGTTATTACATGGGGAATGCATGAGGCTATTAAAACAGGCATGTCAGGAGTGGTGAAAGGTCCTCTTTAAGTCCAGTCTCGGGCACATCAAAGGACAGAGGATCGATAAGATCCTCTCCCCTTTGTTAAACACCTCCGGCAGCGTCGGAGATGTTTAACATAACAGGGACAGGGAAACAAAAGGTTTCCCTGCCCCTGTGTGCCGCGCATCTCCGGCGCTGTAATTACTGCGCCGGAGATGCATAGCAATTCATAGGCGGGAGGATCAAATAGATCCTCCGCTTGGGAACAAGCGCCAGTGTGTCACCGCGCCGGCCCACGTGCACTTGCCTGCCGGCACGCTCAGCAGTTGAGCCGTGCTGTCCTTAAAGGAGACAAGCGGGAATTAACCCCTGAAGAACGAGCATTGAAGCGAGGATCATCCCCCTAGGACGAGCAACTTAACCCCTGGCTGGCTGAGTATACCCTACTATACCAACGTTTTCCCAAGTATTAACCCCTTGCCATCCAGCATTTAACCTCTTATTTATCCCTCCACTATACCACCAACAATAATATCATATTTACCAACCATATTCCCCTGATCCATAAACACTACACCACCAATGAATTAACCCATAAATCCCATCCCTGGTTCCCTATATACTCCCTGTACCCCAGTTTAACCCTTTCCCTGCCAATCCCCACATCTATCATATTCACCCCAGTTTAACCCTTTCACTGCCAATCCCATACATTATCACTCCTGCAATAACCCCTCATTGTCCTCTCCTACCATATCCCCTGTTAATCCTTTATTTTATATTTCCTAGGAACAGTAATACATAGGCTCGGGAGGGTGCTGCCATTTATGTGTATGTTTAGTTAGTTTTCTGGGTGGGATTTCTACGTGGGTTTGTGTAGTGTAGTTAGGTTTTGTATTGTTTTTGCGGCTATGTACAGACCAAAAGTTTGGACACACCTTCTCGTTCAAAGAGTTTTCTGTATTTTCATGACTATGAAAATTGTAGATTCACAGTGAAGGCATCAAAACTATGAATTAACACATGTGGAATTATATACTTAACAAAAAAGTGTGAAACAACTGAAAATATGTCTTATATTCTAGGTTCTCCAAAGTAGCCACCTTTTGCTTTGATTACTGCTTTGCACACTCTTGGCATTCTCTTGATGAGCTTCAAGAGGTAGCCACCTGAAATGGTATTCCAACAGTCTTGAAGGAGTTCCCAGAGATGCTTAGCACTTGTTGGCCCTTTTGCTTTCACTCTGCGGTCCAGCTCACCCAAACCATCTCGATTGGGTTCAGGTCTGGTGACTGTGGAGGCCAGGTCATCTGGCGTAGCACCCCATCACTCTCCTTCTTGGTCAAATAACCCTTACACAGCCTGGAGGTGTGTTTGGGGTCATTGTCCTGTTGATAAATAAATGATGGTCCAACTAAACGCAAACAGGATGGAATAGCATGCCGCTGCAAGATGCTGTGGTAGCCATGCGGGTTCAGTATGCCTTCAATTTTGAATAAATCCCCAACAGTGTCACCAGCAAAGCACCCCCACACCCCCATCAAAAGGGGCATAGATGCCCATGATGAGAACACAGTCCTGCCATTTTACAAATCACTAGTCAGACCATACATGGAGTACTGTGTACAGTTCTAAACTCCTGTGAACAAGGCAGACATAGCAGAGCTGGAGAGGGTTTAGAGGAGGGCAACTAAAGTAATAACTGAAATGGTTGGACTACAGTACCCAGAAAGATTATCAAAATTCACTTTAGATAAAAGACAACTAAGGGGAGAAATAATAACTATGTATAAGTATATCAGTGGTCAGTACAGAGATCTCTCCCATCATCTATTTATCCCCAGGACTGTGACTGTGACAAGAGGACATCCTCTGCATCTGGAGGAAAGAAGGTTTGTACGCAAACATAGAAGAAGATCCTTTACGGTAAGAGCAGTGAGACTATGGAACACCTGTCTGAGGAGGTGGTGATGGTAAGTTCACTAAAAGAGTTCAAGAGGGGCCTGGATGTATTACTGGAGGGTAATAATATTACAGGTTATAGTTACTAGAGATGGGTCGTTGATCCAGGGAGTTATTCTGATTGCCTGATTGGAGTTGGGAAGGATTTTTTTTCCCCTAAAGTGGGGATAATTGGCTTCTACCTCAAAGGGTTTTTTTTTCCTTCCTCTGGATCAACTTTCAGGCCAAACTGGATGGACAGATGTCTTTTTTTCATAAACTATGTTATAAACTATGTTACTATGTAAATCTGCTTCCCTTCTATTTAAAAGCTGGCTATCTGAAGAAAACACTAGGGGGAGCTCAGTGCATAGGAATTTATACAATTACCATGGAAGCTCTAATAATCTCTTTTCATTGCACTCCACCTAGTGGTCGCTGCATGAAGAGGCAGAGTTTTTACATCAGGAAGAAAGGAAGCAGTTCTGGGCCGGGCCCCATAGCAGTCATCTGGTCAACCTCTATAGAAGGTATGGCACTGTAATCAATATCTCCTTAGTTGTATTTGTATATTTTTTTTACCTTTCTTTACTATTTAGGGCTGTGCTCACATGACTATGCCCATACAGCTTTTTCTTATTTCCTGTGATGTTATGTGGGTATGGCAAAGCAGCAATAGGGGCAGTGATAGGGGAGTGTATTTGTAACTAGCTGGGTGGAAAGGAGTTGTAAACTAGCTGGGCGATGTTACTGGCAATGCTGGAGCTGTGGCAAAGAAAGGAGAAGTGCATCATGGATTTTGTTGGATACAGGAACAGAAAGTGTTATATACAGGATGTAAATAAATCAGAGTGATTTGCTTACATGGTGAAAATGAGTCAGGAGGTCAAAGTGAAACAAACATCATGAGGGAGATATATATGAGGAATGACGTAGGCATATCTGTTAAAAACCATAGCAAAAAATTATTTTTTTAGGGAGTTAGCCAAAATTATTTTTTTAGTGAGTTAGCCAAAATTATTTTTTTAGTGAGTTATCCATGTTACAACTTTTTATAACTGGCAGCAGATTGAGTGTGACAGGTCCCACTTAAAGCTGTCATGGCTCACATACAGTACACATGGTTGCCAACCTTTCTTTCAAATTTTTCTGGACAACTGAACCAAAATTTACGGACGCCCCAAATTTTTTACGGACATAAACCACACACCCTTTTTAGAGGACACGCCCCCTTCCACGCCCCAGAATAAAGAGGATTGTTCAGTAGTTAAACATAAAATATGGCATATGGAAAATAAATTAACAATCTTCAGCTGTTCCCTCCCTGCCATTGGATGCTTTGGTTATATGGCTGCAGTGATGACGCCTGTGACACGCTGGACTTTCTGGCATCATTGCTGCGGCCATGTAAACAAAGACTGACAGGGATGTAATGGGCAAGTGTGCACATCTGTCATAGTGCTGGTGATGTGCACACTGATGTGCAGGTGTATGGCATGTGTCCACTGCAGCCAGTTCTCAGCATTAGATCACTGTTTGGCTGCAGCAGTAACATACCATATACCGGCAAGTCCTTGCTGCAGTTTAACAGATCAGAGCTGCATAAAATGGCTCTGAGGACATAGGACATATTTGGATGGACATTACATCCGCCAATACCAAACATACAAGATGACACATCACCACATACCTCTTAAATCCAGTGACGTTTCCCTGATGTGGATTTTCTCTTTTCTCATCTTCTCTCTTTGGCCCACACCGCCATGACGAGTTCTTTCAGCCACATCTTCTCTTTGCAGAGTTTGCCACAAAGACACTTTAGATTACCAACTTTTCTGTTATCCTGGTGCTGCCCAAAATACTGTGCTCCCCAATGTCCCCAAATACTATACTGCAGATATAACAGTGTCACATAGGTAAAACCCTATATAGTTACAGTGTTCCCCAAAGTCCCACTGATACTAATTCTCTCCCAGAGTGCCCTCATTAGTAATAGTGCCCAATAGTGAGAATGCTCCACAAGTAGCCCTTTTAGCAGTAGTGCCCTCCATATTGTACTAATAATAGTAACACTCCCAATAGTACCCCTGGTAGTAGTAATAATTCCCCATAATAGCAATCATTTTTCCCATAGTGCCTTCAGTATTGCTACCAGAAATAATAAGGAACCGCTATAATGGTCCCAGTAATTATAATACGCATTATAGTACCCCCAGTAACTTAAATGGTCCCCTCTACTGCCCTCAGTAGTTTAGGTAGCCTTCTATAGTAAGCCCCAGTATAGATAGCTCCATGTAGTGCCCCAAGAATTTAGATAGCCCTGTGTAGTGACCCAATAATTTAGATAGCCCCCTGTAGTTCAGATAGTCCCCATAGTACCCCTAATAGTTAGATATCCCTCCTGTAGTTCAGGTAGTCCCCATAGTGCCCCAGAAGTTAGATAGCCCCCATTGTGCCCCCAGTAATTATATTGTCCTCTTACTACCCCCAGTAGCTTTACTGTACCCTATAGTGGCCCCCCAGCAGCTTTAATGCCCCCATACCTTAACTAAATGCCAGCAGCACCAGCTCCGCTGCTATACAAGTCCCACTGTAGCATGGCGCGGGCAGCGGGAATGCTGTAGGCAGAACACTTAGAAAAATAGCCGGGCTTTCATTGGTGGTCAGTGTGGGACTCCTCCTCCTCGCTCCTCTCCAGCGTGAGCATTGCAATGCTTCAGCTCCCTTTTCCCTTCACTGCGCACGCATGCCCAGTGCAGATTTCATAGTTCGGGCCAGGTTTTGCAGACTGTCCGTAAATTTACGGACAGTTGGCAACCCAGGCAGTGAAACTGCCCTCAAAGTGCCCTGCAGGTAGTAATACAGTATTGACAAAGACCCCCTTAGTGCTCCAAGTAGTAATAAAAACCCTCAGTGCTCCAAAAAGTAATAGGTCCCCTCCAGTAAATATAATGGCCCTTATAGTGCCCCCAGTAGCTTAAATGACTCCTATAGCTCCCCAGTATCTCAAATGCTCTGCATCAGTGCCCCACAGCAGCCTAACAGCTCCCTATAGAGCCCTCAGTAATTTAAAATATATGGCCCCCAGTTCTGTGACACACTGCCATAGATGTGCCTGGCAGTACATGGGGCTGCTGGACACTGAGGTTATGTTCACAATCTCACACTGCCTGCATCCACTCCAGCAGCAGGCAGAAAACTTTGAAAGACAGGGGCAGTGTTCCCTCTAAGACTTGGCAGCTGCTGAGCGGGGTCGGCTCAGGGCTGGGCACAGCACCATCAAAGGTGGGTGACAGGAAAACCTAAAATAATTGTCACATCAAAGACATACAGTATAACCCCTGCGCCATCTCGTACAATACAATCCGTACACCATGCTGTATAGTATACAGTATAATTCCTACACCATGCTGTATAATATACAGTATAATCCGTACACCATGCTGTATAATATACAGTATAATCCATACACCATACTGTATAATACACAGTATAATCCGTACACCATACTGTATAATATACAGTATAATCCGTACACCATGCTGTATAATATACAGTATAACCCCTACACCATCCCGTACAATACAGTATAATCCATACACCATGCTGTATAATATACAGTATAATCCGTACACCATGCTGTATAATATACAGTATAATCCCTGCACCATGCCCTATAATATACAGTATAATCCATACACCATGTTGTATAGTGTACAGTATAATCCGTACACCATGCTGTATAATATACAGTGTAGTCCATACACCATGCTGTATAATATATAGCATAACCCCACAGTGTAGGTGTTATACTGTATATTGTACGTCAGGGTGTATGGATTATACTGTATATTATACAGCATGGTGTATGGATTATACTGTATATTATACAGCATGGAGTACGGATTATACTGTATATTATACAGCATGGTGTATGGATTATATTGTATATTATACAGCAGGGTGTACGGATTGTACTGTATATTATACATCATGGTGTATGGATTATAGCGTATACTATACAGCATGGTGTACGGATTATACTGTATATTATACAGCATGGTGTACGGATTATACTGTATATTATACAGCATGGTGTACGGATTATACTGTATATTATACAGCATGGTGTACGGATTATACTGTATATTATACAGCAGGGTGTACGGATTGTACTGTATATTATACAGCAGGGTGTACGGATTATACTGTATATTATACAGCATGGTGTACGGATTATACTGTATACTATACAGCATGGTGTACGGATTATACTGTATACTATACAGCATGGTGTACGGATTATACTGTATACTATACAGCATGGTGTACGGATTATACTGTATACTATACAGCATGGTGTACGGATTATACTGTATACTATACAGCATGGTGTACGGATTATACTGTGTATTATACAGCATGGTGTACGGATTATACTGTATATTATACAGCATGGTGTACGGATTATACTGTACATTATACAGCATGGTGTACGGATTATACCGTATATTATACAGCATGGTGTACTGATTATACTGTATATTATACGGCATGGTGTACGGATTATACTGTATATTATACAGCATGGTGTACTGATTATACTGTATATTATACAGCATGGTGTACTGACTACACTGTATATTATACAGCATGGTGTATGGATTATACTGTATATTATTATACAGCATGGTGTACGGATTATACTGTACATTGTATAGCATGGTACAGGGGTTATAATGTATATTGTACAGCAAATGCATGACGGTTACACCATGCCGGACAATATAACCCCTGTGCCATGCTGTACAATATATAGTATATACACAGTATAGAGGTATACTGTATATTGTGTGGCACAGTGTATGCATACACACACACACACACATGAAACACATAAAAACTTACAGTTACTTGGCCCTTGTCTCGGACACCAACGCTCTGGAGGGGGCTGGGGCCTTGATCTTCTTCTCCCTTCTTCTTTCCCTTTGCCGACATGAGGGAGGACTTGCGGCGGTGAGCGGGCCAGGAAAGGCCCTGAGCGGAGGCAGGGAACACTGGACAGGGGCAGTTTCTTTGGTGGCCAGTAGGACTCCTCCTCTTGACCTCCGTCATGGCTCCTCCTCTTCTCTCCGACTCCGGCACGGGACAGGACTCGGCATCTGCAGTGCACGCGCGCCAGCTCCATGCGGCACCCGGCCCTCTATCTTCCAGTCAGGGGTGGGGGGCGGGCCAGCAGCGCGGTGAGCGGGGAACTTAACTGTCTGTACTGCACGCATGCGCAGTACAGACTTTGGTGTTTCTAGCCACAAATTCACGGACGGTGTTTTTTTCTGCCGGACGCTACGGACGGCAGAGAAAAACAACCGGTTTTTGCGGACTGTCCGTAAATTTACGGACGGTTGGCAACCCTGACAGTACAGGCCTATCTATGGGTAGCATGTTTTAGATCAGTGTTTACCAAACCTTTCCTCAAGGAACCCCAGCAGACCTAAACTTGAAGATTTCTGGATGTTGCTCAGGTTATTTAGGATTCTTTCAGACCTATGGCCAGGTGTTCCAGCCAGCAGGTTCAGCAGACAATATCGGGAATCAGCTAGCCAAAAAACGCTGCATGCAGTAATATTTGTCTAGCCAAATTCCAGCATGTTTGCCGGGTACCGGGCAGATCTCCGCCAGACCCCATTATAGTTAATGTGACCGACAGTGTTTCCGGTACCATCTGGCAATGCTGGATTCAGAACGCTCTGGCAGGCTATCCTCTGCCAGAATAGCCTGCCGGAACTCCTGTCGACATTGTGAAACTAGCCTAAGTTATTCTAAATCAATTTCTAGCACATTTTTTTTTTTCCTGTGAAAAGTCCTTGAGAGCTAGCCAGACCCTTGAGGACAGATTTGGAAAATAGTCTGCTAGATCGCATTCCACTAAAGTGGAATGCACCATTAAAGTGGTTTTCTGAGTGTTTTATACAGATTACCTATGCTGAGGATAGATTAGCAGTATCTGATTGGTGGGGGCCCAACTCCTGGGAACCCTGACGATCAACTAAAGAGGCCATCTGGTGGGCGCCATGGCCTCTTCTTAAACCAGCGATGTCATGTTCATCTGTCACATGGCCTAGGTGCACCTCAGTCCAATCCAACACATCTGAAAACAATCTAAGTGAATGGGGCTGAGCCGCTATACGAAGCGCAGCCGCTATTCAATGGAATGCACCGTGGTTAATAGGCAGCAAGGAGGCTGCACCACTTAAGAGAGAGTAGTGGTGTCCTCAAACAGCTGATCGGTGGTATACCCAGGAGTCAGACCCCCTCGATCACATACTGATGTCCTATGCTGAGGATAAGTCATCATTAGGAAACACTCTATAAAACCCTTTAACTATTTTAAAGTGGTTATCGCATGAAATGTATTAGGTTGGAATTAATGTTATTTTAAATGATATACATATATTTCTAAACATTACATCATCTCTTCAACAGCCCTATGCGGTTTCTCTTGTTGCCAAAATTCTGTTCCACCTTCTACATTCAGTGGTGTACCGACCTGCTCATTAGCTTCCCTTTTCCCTCCCTCCTCTCTGTGCCAGCATAGTGATCTAATAGAGAAGCAGGTTAAGCAGCCTAGACACCTTTTGTTTATTAGTCCCTGCTTCTAAACTGATAGAAATATATAGCTATCTCTCTCTAGACAGTAGAGAAAGAAACTGTGTCAAGGGGATGGGAGGTCGTTACACATCATAATTATATTAATGAAATTGCTGGTGTTTGTGTTATTTAACGTCTAGCCATGACTAGTTAATTAGGGTGCAGTGCTAATTGTTGAGTCTCCATGATTGTTGGGTATAGTGTTTGCTATGTGCATTTCCTCCTAGATTCTGTCATTCTGATCTAACTCCACAGATTCCAGGGGGATTCCTGTGCATATTAGAATCTGTAGTTTCACTGAGTTTACTGTGTTTGATGTGTCTGGAATTTGGTTGTTGCTGTGGTATATTTCTGCCTATATAAATGAATATTATATAGATAGGGGACAGCTGCCGTCCACTCCATTGATGAGTTAAAGTGTCTTGTATTCTACCACAATTGATACTTGAATTATTTATGTGTTTTCTGTGACAGTCTGGGTGTTGTACAGTTTAGCCCTACTGTAATTTCTGAGGGTACCTGAGTACCAAGAACAACAGTTAAGATGTAGAAAAGTTGACTGCTGGTGAAGTCCAGTCCTGCGATCTTGTGCACAACCTGCATTGTTAGACCAGATACACATGAGTGAGTTTTGCCAGTGAGTGGTCCTGTTCTGACCTCCACTCCTCTGACAGGATTGCACAGCATTATACTGATTTATAATGCTGTGTAACCCTTAGAGTAAATGCACACGATCAGGATTGCGAGCGGATTTTTGTGCGGAAAATACAAAGCAATTAAGGGGAGATGGTACCATTATGGAGCCAATCGGAGAACCGTGATGAGCTGCGAAATTGTTGCCAGGGTTCCATAGTCTGGAGGTGCAGAGGCAGTCTCTCTTGGTCAGTAGCCCTGAGCCCTTCAACATGTATGAGGGTGTCCAAGGCTGATGTCCAGGTAATCCTCTGGAGGGTATCAGCAGATCTCCATTTACGAGGAATGATCTATCTCATCGCTAAAATGAAGAGTCTGAAAGCTCCTTTTTTAACATGTTGAATTCTTCCTGGGAAGATTGATAATAAGGCTACTATGGGAGACGCCGGTATATTACTCTGGTAAAGTGTATTATAAAGTGAGAAAATGTCATTCCAAAGGGGGGCTACCCCCTGGCACTCCCACCAGATGTGTAGCATGTTTCCCACCGCTTTCGAGCAACGCCAACAAGAGTCAGGGACTGATGGATAGAATTGGTGAAGCTTCACCGGAGTCCTATACCACTGCGTTAGTATTTTATAGTTAAGCTCTTGTAGCCTGCATGATGCATCATGCACCGAAGAAGTGTGAGTGAATAACAGAGCTCTGTTCCATTGATCTGCTGTCAATGATTCACCGAGGTCTTTCTCGCAGAGTGGAATTGAGGGCTTTGTCCCCCATCTCTCCAGTATTAAGCATACTATATAAATGTGAGACCTCACTGATGATTTTTTTAGAGAGCAGTCAGTGTTTGGACTGCCCGGAAGCGGAGGTTGGTGGGGAACAGCCGATATTTCAGTCAGACAAAAGTGGTGTGGAGTCTGATGATGACTGTGTGTTAGACAGGAGGACCTGGGAGCCGGATCGGGCTGGTGAGGAGGATTTGATCTCCGAGGAGGAGGGTGGTGGTAGTGGCAGCAACAGAGGGCAGAGGCAAGGTAGGCCCAGGCCTGCCTTGGGAACTAGTGAGTCCCCAAGTAGGGTGGGGCCGGCATCAGGGTCTAAGCGTGCAAGGGCTACAAGCTTGGCCACCTCTGGAGGCCGAACGTCAGGTATGTGGAAGTATTTCACCACTTTGCCGGGGGACACCAGCATGGCCACGTGCAATTTCTGTAAGCAGAAATTGAGCCGTGGGAAAGACTCAAATGTAGGGACCACTGCTCTGTGGAACCATCTGAAGTGGCGTCATGCCGCAAATTTGTCTAACCAAGGTGGATTACAGCAGCGCATTGATTCTGAAGAGCTGGCTACTTCTCCCAGGATCCCTTGTGTCAGGCAGCCCTCATCCAGGGGCATAACTCAGCCCGCATCCAGAGGCGTAACTAGTACATACACGTCCTCGTCGTCAACCGTGTGCATTTCTCAGGAGGTGGTGATGGTAAGTAACACTCAAGTGTCTCAGAGAGAGGCTGAGATGGAAAGAACTGGCTCCTCGGGCACACTGAACAGGATGGCGAGCTGAATGCTTATGGACTGACAGGCATATCCTAAAAATAAGGCAGATTGACGAATACTGGCTTGCAATGCTTCTGGACCCGCGGTATCACTCCAACATGGGCGATTGTTTTCCTCCCCAGGAAAGGGAGGAGAAATTGGCTTCATACCAGGAGAAGCTATGTACTAACCTAGCCACAGCTTTCAGCCAGCCCCAGCCTGCTGCCAGCGTCTCAGAAAGGGAGGCCTGGCAGAGTCACCAACCTCCTGCCACAACCAGCAGCAGCCAGTTTAGCCTCACGAGTATGATGTAAAAAAAAAAAATTTCAGCCTCCCAACAGCCACATCCAAGTGAGCAGGCCCAGTCCACGAGCAGGTTCAGGCTTACCTGCAGTCGGGCTCGCAAAGCCTCTTCTCAGACCCCCTGGGCTTCTTGGCAGCCAGAATACAATAGTGGCCGGAACTTGCCCACTATGCACTAGGGCTTCTTTCCTGCCCAGCCTCAAGTGTCATGTCAGAGAGGGTTTTTAGCGCCGCTGGGGGGGTGGTGACACCCAAACGGACCAAACTGTCACCTAGGAGTGTCCAAAAAAACACCTTTATAAAAATGAATCAAGGCTGGATTACTTTCGATTTTCACACTCCTCTTGCTGAGGCAAATGATTAGATCAGGCCTGGTAGGCCAAAATAGTCCCAGTGTCTTGCCACTGTTGCTGTCAGCCGGCCCATAAAGTTGCATGCCAAATTTCTTGTGTCATGGGATGAGCGAACCCAAACTCCCCAAACCAAAAAACCCAAAATGTTATTAAAATCCAAAAACTGTCGTCTAACTCCGCCTCCATTTTCAACATTAGCACTTAGCAGGCTAGCAGCTGTTGTTATACTCCACCGTTCTTAGTTCTATTTACTATTCGTAAATTTGTTTTGGAGCCTTTCCTGGAAAAAAAATAGGTGAATAGAAGAACAACAAGAGATGGCACTACCTACTGTTGGTGTTAAATAAATACACGACTCTCAGATATGTAAGGCTTTTATTTCTTGTGCAAACAGCATAAAACAGGGTTACTGAGTGGACGCCATTCAGTGCATGCAGGAATGAGCAGCGATGGCCGTTTCGCGCTAATTGCGCTTCCTCTGGCCGCTCCTGATAACGAATCTTCGCCGCCGCCTCTTATACTGCTGCAGACCTGACACACTGAAACAGAACCGCAGCATAAAATAACGAAGCAGAGAAAGCCGCAAAAGATTCGCAAACCATACGCAAAATGTTCACAAAACCTTCGCAACACATTCGTGGAATATTCGCTAAGTATTCGCAACATACTCGCAAACTATTCAAAGTTTGAGATCCAAAACAGGGACACATATTAACCCCTTCGCGACCAGTGCCGTACATGTACGGCGCTGGGGCGATGCGGGCACATGGCGCCCGCTCGCGGGTGCGGCGGGCGTCATGGCCGGCAAGTCTCTGCTGTTTCTAACAGCAGAGACTTGCCGCTACCTACTGTGTCGGCGGCGTCTTCCGGGGTGACTAGATGCCGTGATCACACGTGATCACGGCATCTAGTTGCGTCTAAACCCGGAAGCGTTCGCTTCCGGGTGGTGTACAGACACCCCGTGTGGCCAATCGGGGTGTCTGTACACCATATGAAAACTGTAATCCTCGCTGGTGAGGATTACAGTTTTCAAAGTGCAATTCTTATTCTGGCCACTAGATGGCAGGCCAGGATAAGAAATGAGCAATTGATGGATTTCTGAGTCTATAAAACCCAGAATTGCTCATAAAGAAAAAAAAAAAGCCACAATTTATAAGCCCATATTTGAGCTTTCTAATAGTAAAAAAAAATTAAAAAAAAATGTTAAAAAATATATAAAAAATAAAAAAGATGTAAAAGTTCAAATCACCCCCCTTTCCGTATAAGTAAAAAATAAATACCTAAATAACAATAAATATAGACATCATGGGTATCACCGTGACCGAAAACGCCCGTACTTTTAAAATATAAAAAAAAAAATTCCAATACGGCGAATTGTGTGGCTGAAAAAAGCGTCCAAATAGCGATTTGCCGTTTTTTGTCGCTTTTTTTTTCTAAAAAAAATTAAATAAAAAGTGATCAAAAAGTCATACACACCCCAGAATGGTATCAATAAAAACTTCAGATCGTCCCGCAAAAAAATGAGCCCCCATACAGCTCTGTACACATAAATACCAAAAAGTTATAGGGGTCAAGATTTGACAAGGAAAAAAAAAATAAAAAAAAGGGCAACTTTCTAATTATTTTATCACTATGAAAACGCAGGAAAAACTATACATATTAGGTATTGCCGGATTCGTACTGACCAGTAGAATGAAAGTAACGGATCAGTTTTAATGCACATCGAACGCTGTAGATAAGAAACCCGTAGAACTGTAGCGGAATAGCGTTTTCTTTGCAATTTCACCCAGTTTGGAATTTTTTTCCCGCTTCCCACTACATCATATGCAATATTAAATGGTGGCGTTGGAAAGTACAACTTGTCCCGCAAAAAACAAGCCCTCATACAGCTATGTGAACAGAAAAATAAAAGAGTTATGGCTGTTTGAAGGCAGGGAGCGCAAAACGAAAATGCAGAACCGAAAAAAGCTCCGGGCGCGAAGGGGTTAAAGACATATAACAAGCCCTAAAGTCTCAGTCACCAATAAATACACTAAGGTCATTTCTATTGTTCATACCAAGCGGACCTAAAGCCCCTGACCTAATGATCCATTTCGCCTCCTTCTGCAGTAAAAATCTGTCTATCGCCTCCCTGGGGCGGTGGGTGTATCATCTCAATACTATATCATCACTATAAACTGTAATATTATTACCCTCCAGAAATACATCCAGGCCCTTCTTGTGTTAGGACTGTGTTCTAACACATCTTCGGGATAACCTCTCTTGAGTAGTCTCTCTTTTAATTCTAGGGATTGACTCTCAATACCTTCTTGTGTGTCATTAATTCTTCTCAGCCTAACGAATTGGCCATAAGGAACGGCCTTCTTAACGCTATCTGGATGGAAACTGTCGTAGTGGAGCAAGGAATTGGTCGCCGTGGGTTTTCTGTAACCCCTGGTGACCAATCCGTCACCTTCCACCACGACAGTGACGTCCAAAAACTCCAATTGTTTTCCTCCAACTTTATGGGTAAAACGTATATTCATTGCATTATATTCATTTAGATACTGTGTGAAGTCTATGGCCTCCTTCTCTGTCCCTGACCATATAATAAAGATGTCATCGACATCGCAGAAAAGTGTAATCTGGGAAAATGGCCTTTGGATGATTTTTGGAGGCTCCGGTCTAAACAGACACCCCTGTCTTCCTCACACTATGTCAGGAAGGGGTTAAAGGTTAAAAAAAAAACCACAGGTTTTAGAAGAATAATTTTAGTAATAAATAATAACTTTCAACAAATAAAAATAAACAAAAGGACAAAAAAAGGGTTACGCCGGCCCTTGCCAACGTCTGGCCATCATCGCCTGTAATTCTCGGAGCTCCAGCTGCGGGCCGTAAATAAGTCGGGAGGTAGTGTGGAGCCTGGTGTCAAAGCGGCGTAAGGCTGCCCCCACCTCAAAGTCTGTCGGGATATCTGTAGGGGTGGAAACAGTAATATAATTAGTATGATCGAGTTAAAGCAGTTGCCCCATGAAAAATATTCTAAACTTTCAAACCAGCACCTGGATCAGAATACTTTAGCAATTGTATGTCATTAAATATTTGGTATATCTACTGGAACGAGTTATTCAGTGACATGTATCTATTGAGCCTTTTTTTTTCTTTCTTTGAAGTGCTCACTGATCAGTTTGGGGTTTATACTTACTGGACACCCATACTGAGTGGTCTTCCCATAGTCCTGGGGAAAACTCCTCCCTGCCTGTTGGAGCTACAAAAGAGTTAGCTTATAGGACAGAAGGTCCACCCATTACACTTTTTATTTTACCTACCACTGGGATGGTGGTGTTTGAGAGGCAGGTGGGGTCCTCTCTTGCTGTTGTGGAGGAGGGTGAGAGGGGCTCCTCTGTGGTGCAGCAGCTGTAAAAATCATTAAATAATGGCACTTTACTCTAATTAACAGTTGTAACTTTTGATGTTGATACATGTGAATAGTTTGTAGCTGGATCCCATTCCTAACCACTAGTGCTCTACTGTATCACTGCAGCTGCACTCCCATGTAGCCTGGATAAAAAAAAATAAATAAATATGTTTACACTTACTAGAAGCTGAAGGTACTGTAGGGGCCGTCCGGCCTCGATGGTGACATCGTTGACGTTGCTCTGCAACATAAATCCGTACACAATTCTTATGATGACCGACCATTTTTAACACTAACACTATATACAAATACAAAGATATTATGAGTGAGAGGAGGGCCATATCCATTTTTTTTCTTCTAGATGGGTATTTATCGCGATGTATATCGTTATCGCAATAAATTTCTTAATATCGTTAATGTGGGAATATTTTTGATATCTCCCACTCACATTAGCTGCAGCATGGGCACGTCTTTGAGTCTGTGTGTAGGAGGAAGCACTAACTATGAAGGGGCATATATCTAAGGGTACTTTCTTTCACACTAGCGCATTTGCCTGACACAAACAGGAGAACGGCCAGCCCCATTAACAATAATGGGAGACAACGCTGATCCGGCCGCTATCCAGCAAGCACGTCGGGAATTGGCCGGACAAATACTGACATCCACTCCAGCATTTGTTGCTAAACGCAGTAAAAACCTGAATGATATTCTCGTGTGCAGCCATTATGTTCCACCAAAGTCTCAATTTTTGTTTAACTCCAAGGGTCCAAAGTGGGGTTCTGTATCCTGTGGACACTGCTCTGTATGTAGAGTTATGGTCCGTTCCAGTACATTTATGGATTCCACGGGTCAGGATTGCTATAACATCGTTCATTTTATCAATTGTGGCACTTCTGGTGTTATTTATCTTTGGGATCTCAAGGCAGGGATCTCTTTCGGCGTCTAGAACAGGTTAAATGCAAGTGGATTGTCAAACTCAAGACACAGGTACCTTGTGGCCTTAATGATAAAATACCTTTTGCATCTTTTTTGTATTAAATTTCTTTGTTTTTTTAATATTGGTGTGGTGGATTGTGTCTGGGTTGTCGGAATATAGTAGCAATCTTCCATTTTTTTCATTTATTATTCAGTATATGTATTTACTAATAAATTTGTTTTTGCTGTTTTTCTTTTTAGGCCAGAATACATCATCAGGCATAATATGAATAGACTGGGACTGTGCTATCGCCCAACTATAACAAGCTAATATAATGAGTATAAAATATGGAATAAATAACAAATAAAAATTAAAAAATATATTTTTTTCACACTTTTTCCCACTTTTGTCCATTGTTACCCGGTATATTTTCACTAACAGTTTTTTTTCACCATAGTTTTTTTCAGTTTTTTTTAACACTTTTTTTCAAAAAAATTTCTCCTAATAAATTTTTTTTACCATTATTGTCAGTCATTCACATCCATCACTTCCCATCACATCATATTCCTTCTGCACATTCATTCATTTTCATACATTTATTTTTCCTTTCACCTTTGTATCTTTCATTTACTTCATTCACTCACTTATTGTGTCACATACATGTATTATTTCACTTCATGTTCCATGGTTTGTGTTCCATGATCACTTTACACTACATGAATTTCATCATTTTTTTTATACTTATTTATTATTCATGATCATTTTTTATTTTCATTCGTTATGCACTGTATGAATTTTGCATTTTATTTATTATTTATGAATGTAATTTATAATTATTTGTTTTATGTAATCATGCTGTTCGCACATATTTGTTTGTTATATGTAATCATATATATTAGCAGAAGAAGCCTGGTGGCGAAACGGCGTTGGGAAGGGGCCGCGGTGGAATCTGCCTGAGACCAATAGGTACATTGGCCATATGGTATTGTGACTTGCTTGATGTCATTATACTTACCACCATTACTTTTTGACATTTATATGGCCGTATTGCCTTAGTTATTTGTGTAAATGTGGGTGGTTTGTAGACATTTATACCTTTCCTATTTGACCCATGGTGGATTCTACAGCGTCCCCTGCTTTTTCTCACCATGACACACTTACCGCTGCTTTTTTTTCTGTTTTTAAGTAATTTATTGCTGTTATGAAATGTCAGACCAATAAAGATTTTGTTACATTTGTAATATTATTGTGGAGGCCATTTTTCTTTCGTGGGATTTTCAAATATTTTGTTACTCACCGTGTCGTATCTCTGCATGGATCTCAGTAAGCCACTCTGGGCACTTGAACTTCAAATCGGACCATTTCCGCTGGATCTGGCCCGGGATCCGCACTATGTCAAAGCGACGGCGCAAGCCTCGGATCACCTGCTGCACGTCTTCTTCTTCTGCTGGTTTGGGTGTCGGTGTGTGCCATCGTAATCCTGCTGGTCCATCAGCCAGACCATGCATTTAAGCTCTCCAGAGCTAAATGCTGAAGACCGCCTGGATGCCATTTTGAAAACTTCGCTTTGCCTCTCAGGAGTGCACGCTGCGGCCTAGCGTTGTGCGTGCCTGCATATTACATAATCGCTAGACAATAGTACGCTAAGGATTCGTACGCACTTTATACGCTCATGCGTACGTATTCAGTTAAGTAGCTTACCTTTAACAACGCTGTGTTCGTTATTAGTGCGCGAATGCTCGCAGAACACAACCAGAATAACGAATGATTTTTACGCAGCTTCGACCGAATAGATTTGTATTAAGAGCGAATCTTTTTATAAATTCGAAGAATGTTCAGCGAAGCGAATCTTTGAAGATTCACTCATCTCGATCTCTCTCCTACATAGTATTTGACCTTTGACCCTGTGGGTCTCAACTGCCTTTAGTAACTTTGGTTGCACTACAGCTGAGAATCCTCTTTACAAAGGAACGCAAGTTGACATCTGAGGCTGTGTGCACACAGCCATATGGGAGAATACACACACAGCAGATTTGTTGTAGAATTACTGCATCCATCTGAATGGAGCTAGAAGATACCTATAGACAAGACATAGAAACAAATCCAATACAAATCCAAATTAAATGTATAGAACTGATTTTCAAATGCAGATATTTTTGCAAAAAATGTACAGTTTATGAATTTACCCCATGTAGCAGTCATTGGCAGGAGCGGCACACATTACAATGTCCTTGAAAGATAGGGACCAGAAGTTCAGTGAAGGGAGTCTGACAGTCACAGAGTGGCTAAGAGAAGGCAAGTATGGATCTCACCACAGGTTGTGCATGCTGGAATGGGGAAGCAGCTGGAGATTAAAAAAAATAAATAAATGGATGGCCCCTTTAATCCCTTCCAGCAAAAGCCACTTTGGACCAAACACTGAAGCTCCATTTTTCAAATCTGACGTGTCAATTTATCTGGTAATAACTTTGGAAGCTTTTAGTTAACTAAGTGCTTCTAAGATTGTTTTTTCGTGACACATCATACTTCATGTTAATGGTGAATTTCAGTTGATATGTTTTAAAAATCCCAAATTTACAGAAAATTTGGAAAAAATTGCAGTTTTCTAAACTAGAATTTCTCTAATTTGAAGGCAAATAGTGATTCCTCACAAAAAAGTTATTAATATTCCCCATATGTCTACTTTATGTTGGCTTCATTTTGAAAATTTCATTTGCAGTGGCTGGGTTTGGGGTGGCCCCAATGCTACGCTGGGTCCTCCGGACACTGTCAAGGTGTCACCACATGCAGCTGCTCTCCAGAAAGGATGGTAAGGTGTGGTGCACCCCAATGGGAAATAAGTCCACATAGTCAAGGTCTGCCGTTAGCTAGTGTGCTTTATTACTGGAGGAATTCAGGTGCAAAATAATACAAGCTAAACATAGGGTTGGCTTCTCCAGTCTCCTCCCTGGCAAAAGGCTGGAGGTCCACGGTCTGTAGTTCAGTAGTCTGGGTGGCTCCTTGTTCACAGGGCTAGTGACCCATGGTCTGTGGCTCAACGTCCCCAGCATCATCTTCTGGTCACTCATGCAGACTGGCAGAGTCTCCCCCCTCCAAGCACTAGTCCCTAACTGCAGAACACTAGGGGCTCTTAATGCTCTCCTTATATACTGTTTCTAGCTAAACTAGAATCTTCTAGTGGGAGAGGTAGAGTGGAGAAACTTAGCACAAACAGATACAATGTTACAACTCCTGTCTGTCATAGACTTGAATAGAAATTCAATGATACTCAATGGCAATGACACAGCAGTTTTTCCAGATACAAACAGGTTTGCAGACAGAGTTAACAGAGTTAAACCAGACATTCAAAAGATCAGCCTGTCTGGTTTTGGTTGTAAACAAGTCTGGCTTTTTCCCTTCAAAACATGCTCCTCTTTAACCCCTTAAGTCACCATGACATACCTCTACGTCATGGACTGCACTGCATTAAGCCATCGTGACATACATATTCATCATGGCAGACATGGTGACAGCGCTGATATCTCAGTTGTTACACACAGCCAGGGATCTCAGCTAATCGGCCTTGGACCCATAAGGACGTTCCCCGACCGGTGATTGCTCTGATTGGCTAGTCTGTACAGATTAGCCAATCAGATGATCAAATAGCCAGCAGAAGGTTCTAATCCCCCATAGTTCGTGACTTGGGGGGGGATAAAAACCTTGTGAAATGTGTAAATGACCCCCAAGCAACACATTGGCAAGAGCCTGATCAGGCTTAGTGTAAATGAAAATACACTGCAGTACACTATACAGTGTACTGCAGTGTATTGTAGAGCCATCAGAACCAAGTGTGTCTGGGTCCAAAAAGTGTAAAAAATAAAAAATAAAAATGATACCGTGTTCATTAAATCAGCATCTCCATAAAGCTTGTCAACAGAGGGAAGCATGAAGTCCACTAAAATTTCTTGGTAGACAGCTGCACTTTGGACTGGCTAGAACACAGTGGACCAACACCAGCAGATGACATGGCTTGAAATAATAAATTGAATTACTGAAATAAATTATCACTTTAATGATTCCTCTTTATTGAGATGCACCTATAGCTGTAGTTGGTTTGGCTGAGACATGGCTGGGCTGTTTTACTCTCTTTTGGAAAGACAGGGCCAATAAAAAAAAACTGTAGTGTGTCTGTATGTTAGTGAGTGTTGAGTGACATAAAAGTGAGTGTGAATGAGTCAGTTGAGGATGTTGAAACCTTATGGGTGAAATTACAAAGGAAAATAAACACTGAAAAAAATGATACTTGGTTTACTCTATAGACTCCGTAACATAACAGAGGAGAATTACAATTCTTCTGCATAATCAAATGGAGCGGGCTGTACAGGCAGGTACAGTGGTCATAAAAGGAGATTTTAAAGTGGTTTTCCGAGACTATAAATAATGACCTATCCTCTGAATCGGTCATCAGTATCTCATCGTTGGGGTCTGATACCCGGGACCCACATGATCGGCTGTTTCTAGAAGGCAGCAGTGTTTGCAGTAACTCCACATCTTCTTGCTGCTTTCCCTAGGCCAGTGATGACACATTCATTGGTCACATGGCCTAGACACAGCTCAGCCCCACCGATCAAATACTGATGATCTATTCATTGGATAGGTCATCAGTATTAAAATCTCAGAAAAGGGGGCGGAGCCTGACCGCGCTGCTGAATGGCTGCTTGAGTCTGAGCTCCTCACAAGAACTGGCTCCACATCCCTTTATAGCACTCTCCAGCTGACCTAGCATGGGGAAAATCGGCAAAGAGAAGCACCGGGATCAAGCTGAAGCAACTCCTGTCCGAACCAAACAGCCGGACATGGAGAAATTTCTTAGGAAGAAAACCCAGTCCGTCTCCACTGGCGCGGCCAAGATGGCGCCGGACCACGCGCCTCACTCCGATGCTGAAGAATATTCAGAAGCTGGCAGCGTCTCAGACGCCTCAGAACACAGACCACCTCGGAGAGAACCTCCTATATCCAAAACCGTACTCCAAGATGTGCTGGAGACGGCCCTCTGCCCACTAAAAAAGGATATAATGGACATCAAAGAGGACCTCCGCCACCTAGGCCATAGAGTTGAGGCCCTGGAGACTACACAAGAAGCCATACTGACCTATGGAGTGCAAACTAAAGAGGCTCTGCTAGGTCACAAAACACTGATCAATGAGGCCTTCCTCAAACTTGAGGACCAAGAAACCGCAGTAGGAGGCGAAACATACGAACACCTTTCAGATGACTTTACCCCTTCGGACTTGCCATTATGAAAAATGGTAGGCAAATCACTATTAGGGACCCTCAAGATCTGAAAGCTGCATGGGAGACGCTGGGGATTGCACCACTGGAAATTCCGTCATGGATGCCCACCGACCAGGGAAACCCTCTTCCATCGCCTCCACAGCCTGACTCATGGCAACTAGTATCTCCGAGCAAATCGAATAAGAACCTACGGAGACACCGATCGAAGCAACAAACATGAGTGAGTAGCCTCCTCGTGTGAGACACCCTTCTTCAGGAACATATTGGCTCCTTCTAACAGATATATGGAACCCACTCCAGATCAGAGCCGTTATTACTTCATCCTAAGCAAGGTACTGTACATGCTTTTGGTATTAGACACCTATTGCCTGCCTAACCCTCCAGGACGAACTTGGACTGGCACACGTATGTTGGTGCTATTGTACCCAGATCTGCTGTTCAACACTGCTGGCCTCGCCCGCTGCAACGGAGCCCTCTTACCATCTGCACCACTGGAGCGTGGGGTGCTGGAGGCACAATTCACCTATACCTCCAATTCTAATGATCTTCCTGAACATATATATTTTCTTCCTAACCAGTTTTAAGTTAACTGCTGAAAAAACGTAACATTAACAGTTACGTATTTAAAGCTGATCATAGATCTTCCCAGACTTGGTTGTGGAGATTATCATGGAGAACTAGCCATGTAGGCAAAACATTGTATGTATAACCCCCCCCCATCCCCAGGTATAATCAAAATGGACCAAAGCTAATCCAGCCCGAGGGTCTACACATCCCTAGACCTAGGGTGACCAGACGTCCTCTTTTTCCCGGACATGTCCTACTTTTGGGACCTAAAAAAATGTCCGGGGGGAAACTGTTTGAGGCAGTCGAACAAAATCATTTTAAATGTTAAAATGACCCAAGCTTCCCTTTTATTATTTTCCGTTATAACATGGTTATAACAGAAAATAATAGTTAAAATGGCCTTTAGGGGTTAAAAATAATAAAAACTCACCTTTTCCACTTATTCGCGCAGCCGGTGTCTTCTTTCTTCTTTCCCCTGCAAAAGGACCTTCGGTGACATCCGCTCACCACGTAGTGAGCGCGGTGACGTTAGCTTGCTCACCACGTGAGAGTTCTGTTTGTTTCTCCTTTTTATTTTATCAAACTATTATATTTTGGCATTGTATATATCTGTGTCTGTTATTTCATGTCATCTTTTTTATAACCATTCATTGTAAGCACTGTCTATTTTTATTGATATTAAACTTTCCATTTAATAAGAGCCGCCCTGCTGTTCAAAACGAATTTCATTCCCTTAGGAAGAGGCGTTACCTCAAGTAATAACGTAATCCATAAGTAACAGAGTATACAGGTCCATGTACCTTGTCCTATTTGAAGTTAAGTAAGCAATAGGTCCTCGTCAATCTGATAAGGCGAGTGGTGGCAGCGTGAATTAACCCTAGAATGCGTATTGGGGGCCTTTTAGGCCCCCATGCTTACTTTTTTGTTATTATCTGCAAAATTACTTAAGTTAGAATTTTGAAACTCCAGGTAATCCTCAAGAATGTCGTTGTTGGTAATATCCAGTTGTTCATATATTTTTTTTCATAGGCATTTTGGTGTAACAATGCTTTTTTGGTGAAAAACACATCTGTACGGATTGGGGGCCTTTTAGGTATGTATTTTTTTTATTATGTTCTCAGTAGTGTTTGTACCTCAAGTTACTTTATTTGTACTCAGTAATGCTGGTGGAGGGGCCAGGGTGTGGATAATGCCATATGAGGATGTCATGTGATTTTTGGAGGGAGAGATAAAGTCATGACATCATCTCAGGTCCTTCTGAACACAGTAATAAGCTGTGAAGAGAGTAATGAGGACAGTATACACTGTGAGCTAATTGTTAAGGACCTGAGATAAGATACGATGTTGAGAGCAAGTTTCTGTTATAATTAAAATTTTGTTTACTAATCATATTTTATTTAGCAGTTTTAAAATAAACTTGTAAAAGTTATATAAGTGTGTTTTCCATATGATTTGCATGGGGGCCTAAAAGGCCCCCAATACGTTAATATGAAGATTTCTGATGTCACGCATTCTAGGGTTAACAGGTAATTGACCTGACAGAACAACAGATGTGCAGGTTGGGGGACACTTGGGAAACAGTGACCATAACATAATAACCTTCCAATTGTCATTCAAAAGAGTGTTTCTTCAGGGAGGAACAAAAATACCAAACTTCAAAAAAGCTAAATTTAGCCAACTAAGAGAGGCCATAGGCCTAACTAACTGGGACAAAGTCCTCAAAAATAAAAATACAGAAACAAAATGGGATATTTTTAAAAGCATCCTAATATCTAATTGTGAGAGGTACATACCGTATAGGAATAAAATGATAAGAAACAAGAAAAAAACAATGTGGATAAATAGAACTGTAAAGAAAGCAATAAATGACAAAAAGAAAGCATTTAAATCGCTAAAACAGGAGGAGAGCGAGGAAGCATTGAAAAACTATATGGAAAAAAATAGAATATGTAAAAGACAAATAAAAGCAGCCAAACTAGAGACCGAGAGATTAATCGCCAAAGAGAGTAAAACTAACCCTAAAATGTTCTTCAGTTATATAAATACTAAAAAGTATAAACCTGAAGGTGTCGGCCCCTTACAGAGTAATGAGGGGGGAGTTGCAGAGAGCAATGAGGAGAAAGCGAAGCTACTAAATAACTTTTTCTCCACTGTATTCACTGAGGAAAATAAACTGTCAGATGAAATGCAGAGTATAAAAGTAAATTCCCCTTTAAAAGTGTCCTCTCTGACCCAGGAAGAGGTACAGCAACGTCTTAAAAATATTAAAATAGACAAATCACCAGGACCGGATGGCATACACCCCCGTATCCTAAGAAAATTAAGTAATGTCATTGACAGACCCTTATTTCTGATATTTAAGGACTCTATACTGACGGGGAGTGTTCCACAGGATTGGCACATAGCAAATGTGGTGCCAATATTCAAAAAGGGTCCAAAAACAGAGCCCGAAAACTATAGGCCGGTAAGTTTAACTTCTGTTGTGGGTTAACTGTTTGAAGGTTTTCTGAGAGATGCTATCTTGGAGTACCTCAATGAAAATAAGCAAATAACTCTGTATCAGCATGGCTTCATGAGGTATCGGTCATGTCAAACCAATTTAATCAGTTTCTATGAGGAGGTAAGTTCTAGACTTGACTGCGGCGACTCAATGGATGTCGTATATTTGGACTTCTCCAAAGCGTTTGACACGATACCACATAAAAGGTTAGTATACAAAATGAGAATGCTTGGACTGGGAGAAAATGTCTGTATGTGGGTAAGTAACTGGCTCAGTGATAGAAAACAGAGGGTGGTTATTAACGGTAGATACTTAGATTGGGTCACTGTCACTAGTGGGGTACCACAGGGGTCTGTATTGGGTCCTATTCTCTTCAATATATTTATTAATGATATTGTAGAAGGTTTGCATAGTAAAATATCAATTTTTGCAGATGACACTAAACTGTGTAAAGTAATTAACACAGAGGAGGACAGTGCACTGCTACAGCAGGATCTGGATAGACTGGAGGCTTGGTCAGAAAAGTGGCAGATGAGGTTTAACACTGACAAATGTAAGGTTATGCATATGGGAAGGAATAATGCAAGTCACCAGTACATACTAAATGGTAAAGCATTGCATAACTCTGACATGGAAAAGGACCTAGGAATTTTAGTGAACAGCAAACTAAGTTGTAGAAGCCAGTGCCAGACAGCTGCTGCCAAGGCCAATAAGATAATGGGTTGCATCAAAAGGGGCATAGATGCCCGTGATGAGAACATAGTCCTGCCACTTTACAAATCACTAGTCAGACCACACATGGAGTACTGTGTACAGTTCTGGGCTCCTGTGAACAAGGCAGACATAGCAGAGCTGGCGAGGGCTCAGAGGAGGGCAACTAAAGTAATAACTAGAATGGGTGGACTACAGTACCCAGAAAGATTATCAAAATTAGGGTTATTCACTTTAGAAAAAAGACGACTGAGGGGAGATCTAATAACTATGTATAAATATATCAGGGGTCAGTACAGAGATCTCTCCCATCATCTATTTATCCCGAGGACTGTGACGAGGGGACATCCTCTGCGTCTGGAGGAAAAGAGGTTTGTACATAAACATAGAAGAGGATTCTTTACGGTAAGAGCAGTGAGACTGTGGAACTCTGCCTGAGGAGGTGGTGATGGTAAGTTCACTAAAAGAGTCCAAGAAGGGCCTGGATGTATTTCTGGAGGGTAATAATATTACAGGTTATAGTTACTAGAGAGGGGTCGTTGATCCAGGGAGTTATTCTGATTGGAGTCGGGAAGGAATTTTTCCCCCTAAAGTGAGGAAAATTGGCTTCTACCTCACAGGGGTTTTTTTGCCTTCCTCTGGATCAACTTGTAGGAAAACAGGCTGAACTGGATGGACAGATGTCTTTTTTTGGCCTTACAAACTATGTTACTATGCTACTATGACACAGTCAGCTCCTCTTACCAATCTGGGTCCACGATCCTGACATTGGTCATATGACCACATTTGCCGGGATTTAGCCAGTATCCTACCGATCTGGTCTTCAGGTACTAATGTCGGTCTTTAGTAGACCCTCTGTTGCTCTGGGTGAACCCCCTCCTGGAAGACCACTTGCTAATATCCTCAATGGGAGCAATTTGTCCTCCCCCAGGTGCTACACAGAGCACTTTATCCCTTTGCTTTCTATCATTGCCCTTTTCTTACTGCACTTTCGTTCTGCTTTTCTCCCTTGTTCCCCCTCCCTTCTGAAGGATTTATATGCAGGTATATTATGTGTATTTATGTTACCATGGTATCTGTTGTAGTATCATCTTTTAATACAAGAGGTCTGAACGAACCACGGAAACGATCGCAGATTCTCTCTCTCCTCCATAAAGATAAGGTAGCTATTGCATTCTTCCAAGAATCCCGCTTCAAAACCGGTAAGATTCCTAATTTACCTCCTAAAAGATTTTCGCAATGGCTTCACAGTACTTACACCTCAGCCAGTAGAGGTGTCAGTATTGCTATACACTGACAATTGCCGTTTAAACATTCTGTCACTATCGCAGATCCAGAGGGACGGTATTTATTTGTTAAAGGTACAATTACTGGAACACCTGTCACCCTGGCAAATCTGTATGCCTCGAACAAGAAACAGAAGAAAGTGGTAAGAAAAAAACTGGAACACTTCAGACTGGCGCTGCAAACAGGGGTCAGACTTCAGGTAGGTAGTGTTATGTTCTTTTTATTCAAGTCTACGCGTTTCAGGGGCAGACAGCCCCCTTCATCAGGACTATTACAGAGGAGGTGTGAACAAGCAGGGAATTTAAAAACAGTTTTGGCGCGCAAAAAAAAACGGGGTTCCTCCTGTCCGAAGTGGGAGGGGAACGAGGGTGACGTCAAGCTGATTGACATAAATAGTAACTACATTTCTGTTTTCATTGAGTATTTGTTACAATTGTTTACAAACAGTTTACAAACTAAACTAAATAGGTCTGGATCTTGCTATTAATTTCCTTTTGCATAAAAACAAATAGTGACATAAAAGGAAGCTCGGGACAGAGGGCAAACATGAAACATACACAAAACTACAATTAGAATAGGACTAAGACAGAAAATACATTCTTATATAAAAATGATGATAAAAATCTATTGACTGCATTGTCCAAGATCGGGTTGCATTTTATAGCCCTCATGTATAGACATGAAGGATGTTATCGGAGAGTTACTCCATGATAAAAAATATATATAAATATATAAAACCAAGCACTACACTACCAGATTGAAATTATAGTAACCCGAGTGTGTATGGGCACATGTGCAAGGCACACTTATGCGCACCCGCATCTATATGCACATTCACACACGCGTACGTACGTTATCAGATGGGATGGCCTATTGTCTTTTTTCTTCTTTTTATTCTCTTTCTTTTTTCCTCTGTGCACCTATGTATCATGCATATGGCACACATCCACATGTAATTCATCTCACTGCCATAAACAGACCACATTGAGATTATGTATTTCTTATTAATATTGTTATTGATGTTATTATTATAGTTATGAATCGTACTTCTTGTTATCTATTTGTATTACTATTTTTATTTTTATTTTAATTTTATTTTAATTTTTTCCCCGACGACAAGGTTTTCTCCTATGAATGGAATGACTACTTGGACCAATGTGCTGCAGGTCTAATTAGGATTATCATAAATAAGAGGAATAAACTCGTGGAAGGCTGTACAATAGAAACAGAAAGAAACATAGAAACACTACGTGCCTTCTCCTCTCATCCTGATTTTGTGAATATTAATCACAATGTAACAAATAGAATTTATCAAAATGAACAGGAGATAATCGCAAAAAAATCAAAGAAACTACAGAGGGATCGAATGGATAGAGAACAGGGTATATACAGACTAATAAAAAATAAGCATACTACTATAAATCAAAAAGAATATCCAGACAAGAAAATGAGCAAACCTAGGCAGAACAACATCAGCGCAGGAACCCCGATATCTGAGACTGAACATAGTACACTCAGATCTAGCAACTATGGTCCCAGGTTTTTCACCAATCGACATTTTCATAGGGCAAATAATAACCACAAGCTCCCCAATAACCCCAGGCTTGAAGATTACAACAAAGAAAAGAGCCCCAACACGAACAAAATCAGCAAGGTCCACACTCAGCTGAAACACGGAGGGGAAAAAAATGCCGGGGCTACACAAAATAGGTCACCCAAGAGCCCGGCAATGAATAATGACAACATTAATTCTATATCTATGACTACACTTCCGGAACATACCAAAAAAATTGCCCCTAGTATTGCAACATCGTTTGTGGAAATAAAGACACCTGTGAGCCCCACGGTAAACTCTGCAACTGAGGAGTTTTTAGAAAAATTCCAAGCATTAAAAAACAAATATCTTGAACATAAGATGAGGAATCATACTCCTATAAAAGGGTACCTAAGAGAGCACGCTCCCGTGTCCCCACTTGTCCAACTTGCGTCTGCAGAGAATAGGGACCCAAACAACTTACCACACAAAACTACTGACCTCCTTCTAGTCACATCCTTAGTCAGTAACATTTCCTTATATCCAATATCCTCCCAGGAGACTACTAGCACCAAAATTGTCACTATTGACAACACTGACATAGGAAACACAGCTTTAGTGCCTTTTTTAGACCTTGCTGCAAGACTCCCTCCTGCCATAACACCGATGGCATTACCGGAATTACCTCTTCCTCCCAGAACAAATATTCCAATTACCCAATATTTCAAACCTACCCCTGGAAAAAGAAAACCAGAACACGAGGCAAAAGAGGGGGGCAACCTAAACAAAAAAGGGAAACCAATTTAGATCAGGAAAAAGAAATACAAGGCACAGATAAAACTGCAGCCACGGTAAAAATATTTAATCTCTCTAACTATACACTGAGCGAAAAAGAAAAAACAGTACTGCAAAAAGGCCTTTCTTTTTGCCCCTCCAATAAAATGGAACCCTTTGAAGTATTCCTGGATTTAGAGAAATTCAGGAGAAATTTGACCATAAAAAGACATTTTGAAGTTTTAGAAAACAAAAATAAAAATATAAATGAAACTAGCAAAGAAATAACCACTCTCAGTGATGAATCCCTCCCATTCATACATCAGGAGGTACGGCCCAAATCCAATTTTTTCCCCATACAAAGTCAGGGATATTGCATCCCTATGTTCTTTGACCTAGTAGGTTCTGAACTAAAAAATACCAACCAGGAACTAATGTCTATTAGACAAAAAGGGAATCTCAGTCAGCAGGAACAGACTGCATTAAAAACTCTAAAACGCAATAAAACAATCACCATACGACCTGCAGACAAGGGAGGAGGGGTAGTTTTGCAAAACTCGACAGACTATGAAAAAGAGGCCTATAACATTTTGAATGACGTAACATATTACAGACCAATTACTGAAAATCCGTTTCCACACTTAAGTAAGAGACTCAGGGAACTGATAACTAAGGCCTATGACCAACATTATATAAATAAAAAAGAAAAGAATTTTTTATTACCAAAATCTCCATCTGCACCATATTTCTACCACCTACCGAAAATCCATTGTGTCAAATACTAATAGTGCCACTAGTAACCTCTCACATTATCTAGATCTATTTCTCCAACCGTATGTAAAATCTCTGGATAGCTACCTGCATGACTCTAGTCAATTAATCCTTGAATTGAAGGACATCTCATGGTGTGATACATATGCCCTGCTCACTATGGATGTAACAGCACTATATTCCAATATCCGCCACGATTTAGGACTAAATTGCACACGGACCGTCCTAACCAATGATGAATCCCTTGACCGTAGACAGATCAACTTTCTTGTTGAAAGCCTAGAGTTCGTCCTACAGAATAATTATTTTATCTATGACAATAAGATCTATCATCAGTGCCGCGGGACCGCGATGGGCACGAAAGTGGCCCCGCGTTTGCAAACCTATTCATGGGTGAGTTCGAAAGAATTTTTATCCGTGGCTAGACCCAGATGAGTGACCACATAGTCTATTACAAAAGGTACATAGACGATGTGTTCATCATCTGGGATGGGGACGAGAGATCAGCTCTGTCCTTTTGTGAGAGTCTGAACAGAACGGACTGGGGCATCTCTTTTACCCCATCATACAACAAAAAATAAATAGCTTTTTTAGATCTAATAGTCACAGCCGAAGGGAACAAAATATATACTAAAACCTATTTTAAAACAGTAGACAGCAACAGCTACATTGACTACTCAAGTTTCCATCATAAAAAATGGCTACAGAACGTGCCATATAGCCAATACAAACGAATTAGGCGCAACTGCACAAATCAGAGTGTCTTTAAGAAACAAGCACTCGTCCTAAAGGAGAGATTTGAACAAAAAGGCTACCCAAAAAAGGTCATAAGTAATGCTTATGAAAGAAGTGTACAACATACACAAGATGAGTGCCTATATCCTAAGAAACAATCCAAGAAGGAATTAGGGACCCAAGTGAGTTTCATCACACAATACAATATGTCCAACCAAGCCATAAAATCTATTTTAAAGAAACATTGGAATATCCTTTGTCAAGATCCTTTTTTGACCAAGCACCTTCCCAAAACACCAAGGGTGATATACAGAAGGGCACCTACCATCAAAAACATTATAGCACCTAGTAGGCCACAGCACCAAGTGAAAACAACAAAAAGCGTAAAACCTACTGGTAGCTACAAAGGCAACAACAGGAGATGTCTATGCTGTCAAATGATCACTCACCAGCAAACAACCTTTACATCCAACAAGAATGGCTCCACCTACACCATCAAACACTACCTTACTTGCCAGTCGAACTTTGTCATTTATTTGATAGAATGCGAGTGTGGACTCCAATATGTAGGCCGTACTACACAAGCCCTACATTGCCGAATGAACCAACACAGGCATAATATACAAAAGGGTTATCAAAAACATAGCATTTCACGTCACTGCTCAAATATACAAAATAAACAGAAACACAAACTGGTAGTAACCCCAATAGATTTTATACCGGAAAATCCCTATAATAGATTCAGTAACCTCCAAAAACAAGAGGTATACTGGATCTTCCAGTTGGACACGCTCACCCCGCATGGTCTAAATGAATTGAAGGAAACAATTTTGTAGGGTTGATATTGAGGAACGAGGACATACATTAAATATATGAAATGTACATTAGAAAAATAAAGAATAAAATAAAAAAAACATAAAATGAATATACTAATACAGAAATAGAGAAAAAAAAGGAAAAATAACAAGAAAAATTAAAATAAAAATAGTAATAAAAATAGATAACAAGAAGTACGATTCATAACTATAATAATAACAACATCAATAACAATATTAATAAGAAATACATAATCTCAATGTGGTCTGTTTATGGCAGTGAGATGAATTACATGTGGATGTGTGCCATATGCGTGATACATAGGTGCACAGAGGAAAAAAGAAAGAGAAGAAAAAGAAGAAAAAAAGAAAAAAGACAATAGGCCATCCCATCTGATAACATACATACGCGTGTGTGAATGTGCATATAGATGCGGGTGCGCGTAAGTGTGCCTTGCACATGTGCCCATACACACTCGGGTTACTGTAATTTCAATCTGGTAGTGTAGTGCTTGGTTTTATATATTTATATATATTTTTTATCATGGAGTAACTCTCCGATAACATCCTTCATGTCTATACATGAGGGCTATAAAATGCAACCCGATCTAGGACAATGCAGTCAATAGATTTTTATCATCATTTTTATATAAGAATGTATTTTCTGTCTTAGTCCTATTCTAATTGTAGTTTTGTGTATGTTTCATGTTTGCCCTCTGTCCCGAGCTTCCTTTTATGTCACTATTTGTTTTTATGCAAAAGGAAATTAATAGCAAGATCCAGACCTATTTAGTTTAGTTTGCATTATAGCGACCTAATTGTAACAAATACTCAATGAAAACAGAAATGTAGTTACTATTTATGTCAATCAGCTTGACGTCACCCCGGTTCCCCTCCCACTTCGGACAGGAGGAACCCCGTTTTTTTTTTTGCGCGCCAAAACTGTTTTTAAATTCCCTGCTTGCTCACACCTCCTCTGTAATAGTCCTGATAAAGGGGGCTGTCTGCCCCTGAAACGTGTAGACTTGAATAAAAAGAACATAACACTACCTACCTGAAGTCTGACCCCTGTTTGCAGCGCCAGTCTGAAGTGTTCCAGTTTTTTTTCTTACCACTTTCTTCTGTATCGACTCCGGAGACCGTAGCGTCCGTGCGGAGAGGAACACCGGCAGCAACACGGGGATCCCGTTATCCTGGTCGGGTAAAACCAGAAGTGCCTATATAAGCCGTTGTGACTTCTCTTCACAACAACTAAGGGTAAGCTGAACCTATTATCCCTATCAGCCTGAATGTTGCGGTACTACACATAGGCGCTGCCTTCTCTCATTTTTATTTCGAACAAGAAACAAGCTCAGTGGCTCATTCAAACTCTCAAATTGCTTTCTTCATTAAAAGAAGGGATTGTTGTATTAGGAGGCGATTTTAACCTCCCCCTGGAGCCTGACTTGGACACATCGTCTAAACGCTCACATATATCGTACTCACTGTTAGCTAAACTAAAAGAGGCATTGAGGGAACTGGGATTCCTAGATGTTTGGAGATCTTTTAACCCCTCCTCTGCTGACTACACTTTCTACTCTCATGCGAAATCCTCTTTTCATAGGCTGGAATACTTATTTCTCTCATCTGCTCATATTGTACTCGCTAGCAAAGCTAACATTGGCAATTTTACATTATCTGACCACACTCCTATTTTTCTCCACTTGTTTCTGGTAGACTTACTAAAGAAGGAGTGGACTTGGCGCCTTAATGTGACATTAATAACCGATCCTTCCCATATAGCCCAAATTACCGCCTCCCTACATGAATACTTTAAGCTGAACTCTACTGAACAAATCTCACCCTCTGTTCTGTGGGAAGCGCACAAGTCGGTAATCCGAGGAGAACTTATAGCACTGGGTTCTAAATTAAAAAAGCAATGCTCAGCAGCGTTAGACAAGCTATTGTCCCAAATATCAAAATTAGAGATTACACACAAACAAACCTTGGCTAGGAAATCAGTACAGGAGCTATTGAAATTACGTACTGACTTAAAAAACCTTCTCAATGTTACCTCTGCTAAAATACTCCTTCGCTCAAGGTTTAAGACATGCGCATGGGGACAAAGGGAACAAACTTATGTCTGCATTGCTCAAGAAACAATATATAGACTCATTCATCTCTGCTATTAGAGACTCCAAAGATACACTTCATAACACTGAAGATAGCGTCAGCCTTTCAAGACTTCTACGCTGCACTATACAACCTTCACTCATTAGCTTCACCTCTGTCCACCTCCACCCCGAATGCCATTTCATCCTTTCTCTCCTCCCTTAACCTACCTACAATAGCTGACTTTGCTTCAGAACAACTACTTGCGCCTATCACAGAAATTAGACAGGTCTTAAAAACTATCCCATCAGGTAAAAGTCCAGGCCCCGATGGCTTTACCATCCAATATTACAAAACCTTTAAAGATATACTGATTCCCCACTTTCAATCTCTTTGTAATTCTCTCCTTACTGGAGGTGTGTTGCCACCCCAAGCCTTAGAAGCCCATATCACGATAATCCATGAAGATAAAAAAGACCCATTAGAATGTGGTAGTTACTGCCCTATTTCATTTCTTAACACGGACATTAAATGGTGGGCGAAAATATTAGCCCAACGTCTTCAAACAATTCTTCCCGACATTATTGATGGAGAACAAGTTGGTTTTGTCTCTGGCAGACAGGGCAAAGGGACTCATATTTTGGCCTCGTAAGTCCCACAGTCCTCTTACACTTCTCAGCACAGATGTAGAAAAGGCCTTTGACAGGGTCGACTGGCAATTTATGTCAGCGGCCCTGTCGGGCTTTGGTATTCCTTCCCAATTTATTCAAGCTATTCTTACCCTGTATTCAGCCCTCTCTGCCAGGGTCAAGGTTAACAGCACTTTATCTCAGTCCATTCATATCTGAAAATGGCACCAGGCAGGGTTGCCCTATTTGTAATTGTTATGGAAACCCTTCTCCGTGAGATCAGAACAGACCCCCACATCCTGATAATGACGTCAAACGCATTGACATCCTTTCCCAGACTATTATCTAACTTTCAAGAATTTGGGGTGCTTTCCAATTTTAAAATAAACTATAGCAAGTCAGTAGCATTAAATGTCACTGGTCCCCCTAGCGTTATAACCAAGCTGAAACAAACGACTCCATTTACCTGGGCCACTAAATCTGTCCAATATCTAGGAATCCATGTCCCAGCCAATTCAGAGGATCTATATACACTTAATTACTTCCCCTTACTGAAATCCATCCGCACCTACCTCAAGAACGTGAAACTCCCATTCATCTCCTGGATGGGGAAGAAAAGCTTTTTAAAAACTTTCATAATTCCCAAGTTTCTTTACCTTTTACAAGTCCTTCCCATATGGCTACACCTTACTTTCTTTGCAGAGGCTAGAAGGCTTTTTTTCTTATTTCTTATGGGGGGGGGGGGGATCAGCCAGAATAGCATACTCTCTCCTCACCAAAGAAAAGAGGTTTGGGGGGTTTGGTCTGCCAGACCTACAATCCTATTATAAAGCAGTACAATTGAGCAGAGGAGTAGTGTTTCTATCTACGAACCAAGAGAATATTTGCACTGACCTGGAACGAGATCTCTTGACCTCGCGGGAGAGACTAATCTTGTGGGGAATCGAACCTTACAACTGCACTGATTCCTCCCACTCCCTTCTGACTAAGAGCGTGCTAGCTGTATGGGCGGGGCTCTAAGACGAATAACCTCCAGTTCCCTCACCCTAATGTGCCTCTAACCCATTTACAATCCTACCTACACCCTGGGGTCCTGGAGTCCTCAGGAGTTTGGCCTCTCTTGCATAACATCCCTCTGCGAGAGATTTCTGTCAGGTCTGGTCATCAGAGAACATAGGTTCTATGTTTTGCTTGGTTTTCTGAGTTTTTGTGTGTTTCTGTTTAGTGCCTACGCCTTGCCTTGAACCACGTTCACACTGTGGGTTGTTTTGGAGCCAACGCCCAGCTTCTTGTTTGGTTTGTCTACTCAGGGTTAATACTCAGGTGCTGGCTGAGTTGCTTCTCTGAATCTGGTCCATTCAGAACCTGGGGGTGGGATTTCTTCCCGCATATATACCTACCTTCCTCTCTGCTCCTTGCTGGTTTTTGCAATTCCTTGCTATTCCTGCTTGCGTTGTTTTGTGTATCCTGACTGCTGATTTGACCCTTGGCTTGTATCTGACTACTCTACCGTCTTCCGATTTTGTACTTTGTTATTCCTGGTTTTGACGCGGCTTCCTGACTATCCATTTGGTGTTTTGTCTGTCTTCTTTGTTGTTCCCTGTTCCCTGCACCTTATTCAGTGTATTTCGCAGTCCTCGTGGTTGTCGCCCCACGGTTTAGCGTGGGTGAGGCAATAGGCAGGGACAGAGGGTTGGGTAAGCTCAGGGCACACGCTCCTCTGTTGTCTGTTTATCCCAACCTTGACAATTTCTCTACCCGATGGGAAACTGTGTTGGGACAAGATACTAAATTTTACTAGATTCCAAAAAGCACCATTCCTACACCTGCCCGACTTTAGGAGAGATACGAGACACCTGATACTCCCCAATTAGCCACTGAGGCAAGTTTCATGGGAGCTGGCAATAACCTTGTATGACCCGGAAAAAGCGACCATCTTAACTAACTCACATGGTTTTAGCCGATGCATTAAAACCCCAGAGTTTTTGCATAATATCAACCCTGAAATCTCTGACCGTTGTTGGAGATGTGGTTTGGGCCTAGGTTCCCTTTCCCACATATGGTGGTCATCAGGGGCGGATTGGTCATAGACCTTACAGGGAAATTTCCAGGTGGGCTGATGCCCAGGGGGCCGCCTGAGCCCTCCTTATGGCCGGCCAGTGGAGCTTTTTGGGGATGTATTTTGTGCTGCTGGCAGCAATATTTTGTGATTGACTGTGGTATTTGGCTCTGTTGTGGTGGTATAATGTGCCACAATATGGTATTTCTGGCCCTGCCTCCCATCAATTTGGACCCAACTACAAAATGGGGCCACTTTTAGTATTTTTTCCAGGGCCACTTTAACTTCCCAGTCCGCCAGTGGTGGTCATGTCCGAGTATCCAGTCCTTTTGGTCCGATGTGTCGGCTCTAATAGACCAGATCTGCCAGACTAAACTCCTCCTAGAACCCAAATTGATCTTATTGTGGTGCCCAAACGCTAGTTTACAGCCATCAAAACATAACCTACCAACCATACTTTTGACGGCCGCACGCTTGCTCATCCCACTCATGTGGAAAAATCCCTCTCCCCCATCTATATCAGACTGGACAAAGAAAGTTGACTAGCTTTATCGTTTTGAAGAGCTGTCCCATTGGGACAACCATACTAGAGCTAAGTTCCTACAAATATGGAGACCCTGGAGAGACCACAGAGGCTTCCATTGATCCGGAGGTTTGATATCTCTGACATATACGACTATGGTTACTGAACTCTACAATGCTGATGTTTATATCATTATTTTCTTATTTAAGGTGCCTTGAAATCCTTCTGTGTTTTTCCCCTGGAACTTCACATTGAAAAATGAACGTAGACAGTGCCCGTTACAGCTGTAATGCTATTTATTGTTGATACTTTATTGTTTGTATCTGTCGATTAGAGCTATGTAACTTCATTTCTTTTCAATAAAAAGGGATTTGGTAAAAAAAAAAAATCTCAGAAAAAAACCTTTTAAGGTTCCAGATATTGACTGGGGTCATGGTTTTGCCTCAACTGCAAAGAGGGAGAAAACTCCTCAACTTGCTGCATGACCACTTCATGGGACAGTTTATAGAAGATCCTACTAGGTTCGATGCTCTGTTAGATGCGAAAACACCTATACTAATAAAATATTGAAAAACGTGCAGTGAATGAAGTAATGGAAAGAAAAATCTGGCCGATTAGCCATATTTCATCACTTTATCTCCCAAAAAAATTCATACATACCGCAAAATGGTATTATCAAAAACTAAAGATCATGCTGCAAAAAATGAGCCCCCACACATCTCCGTAGACTATAAAAAAAGTTATAGGGTTTAGAATATGCTGACGAAAAGAAAAAAATACATTTTTCTTAAGTTTTCTTTTCAGTATTAAAATGCAAAAAAAAAACAAAAAAAAAACTATGCATGTGGTATCATCGAATTCGTACTGACCTGGAGAATGAAGAGCACAAGTCAGTTTCACCACATAGTGAATGCCATAAAAAAAACCTGTAAAACTGTGGCAGAATTGTGCTTTATTAACAATTCCACTCCATTTGGATTTTTTTTTCCTGCTTTGCACTATATCCTATGCAATATTAAATGGCAATATTAAATTAGAAAGTACAACTTGTCCTTGCCAAAAAAAACAAGCCCTCATACGTTATGTGAACTGAAAAATAAAAAAGTTATGGCTCTGGGAAGGCAGGAAGCGAAAAAGAAAATGCATCAGAATCATCAGAAAATTAACTATTGTTTAAATCATGCAGTGGCGTAGCTATAGGGGTCGCAGGGCCCCCTTTGCCACTTGCAGGGCCGCACCGCCAATTAGGCAAGGTGCAGCGCGGCCCTGCAGAGGAAGATGAGCGCTTCCATTGTGGAAGCGCTCATCTCCACAGTCATCTGTATCGCCGTCCACAGGACGGCGATACAGATGCCTGTACTGCGGGACAGGGGAGGGAGAGGCGTCTCCCCTGCCCGTTCCTCTGATAGGCTGCAGGCACTAGGCCTGCAGCCTATCAGAGGCCGGCTCAGGCGGCGCAATGACGTCATTGCGCCGCCTGAGCCATACAGCGCGGGACACAGGCCGGAAGAGGCCTACATCGCATCGCTGCCAGCCTGATGGAGGTAAATATAAGGGTTTTTGTTTTTTTTTGTTTTGTTTTTTTTTTGCGGACCAGAGCTTTATTGGGGGCACTGGGGGCATTTTTACTGGCACATGGGGCACTGGGGTCATTTTCACTGGCACATGGGGGCATTTTCACTGGCACATGGGGGCACTGGGGGCATTTTTACTGGCACATGGGGGCACTGGGGGCGTTTTTACTGGCACATGGGGGCACTGGGCGCATTTTTACTGGCACATGGGGCACTGGGGGCATTTTTACTGGCACATGGGGGCACTGGGGGCATTTTTACTGGCACTGGGGGCATTTCTTACTGGCACTGGGGGTATTTCTTACTGGCACTGGGGGCATTTTTACTGGCACATGGGGGCACTTGGGGGCATTTTTACTGGCACTGGGGGCATTTCTTACTGGCAAATGGGGGCACTGGGCATTTTTACTGGCACTTGGGGGCACTTGGGGGCATTTCTTAATGGCACGGGAGCACTGGGGGCATTTCTTAATGGCACATGGGGGCACTGGGGGGCATTTTTACTGGCAATGGGGGGCATTCTTACTGGCACTGGGGGCATTTCTTACTGGCACATGGGGGCACTGGGGGCATTTCTTACTGGCACATAATTTGGGGGGCATTTCTTACTGGAAAATAATTTGGGGGGCATCTATGGGGGTGGGACACTACTGGCACATGATTTTGGGGGGGAATCAATGGGGGGAACTTATGGTGCATTATTGGGGTGTTTCTTACTGGCACATAATTTGGGGGGCATCTATCGGTGGGGACTACTGGCACATTATTGGGGTGAAATTTTGGGGGCACTTCTGGCACATTATTGGGGGGTAGTAAACTTAGTAGTAAACTAAGATTTTTTTTCTGTCAAACTGCAGAGATGAGAAATGGCTGAAAAATGGTGTCTGGTCTGAAAGGAGAAGATGAGGAAAGAGAAGATCTATATTAGAGGAGACGACACTGTATGTACGAGGTATGGGGCACTGTATTATACTGGATGTAAGAGATATGGGGCGCTGGATTAGGCTACATTCACACGAACGTTGTGTTTTGCAGTCTGCAAATTGCGGATCCGCAAGAAAAGGATGATGTTCCGTATGGCATCGGTTTTTTTTTTTTTTTTGCAGATCCACTGTAACAATGCCTATCCTTGTCCGCAAAACGGACAAAAATAGGAATGGACATACAGATGCGGACAACACACAGTGTTCATTGAAGTGAACGGGTTCCACATCTGAGCCGCAAAATATGCAGATCGGAGGCTGCAAAAACAACTGTTGTGTGAATGTAGCCGGGGGGGGGGAGGCCCAAGCTGAACTCTTGCACCAGGGCCCATGAGCCTTTAGCTACGCCCCTGAAATCATGTATTTATGTTTAACATATTTTTAAATATATTTTTGTTTTTTTTTTTAAATTTTCCATGCCAATAGCTGCAGGGTGGCCCATGAAAAAGTAGCCCACCTCCAGCAATAACTATGAGAAAATGAATGAGGAGGTGGTTGTTTTTTGTTTTTTTTTTAAATTACCCACTGGTAATTAAATGCAAAGACTGGGACAGTGGTCCCTCTTCACGTCTTTGCATCTCTGGGCACGTCGGATTATGTTGGCTGATACTGCTTGCAATTCTTCAACAGTGAGGCTGTGGATTGTGTTTATGATGTTTTCCTTGAGTTCATCCAGGGGATGTGGATTGTCAGCTTACACTTTCTGTTTTAAATTTCCATGTGGACAAGTCTGGGGAATGTGGTGGCCATAATCCCTTGCTCACAGTTTGCTCCTCCGTAAACAGTTCATGAACCCGTGCCAGTGAGTTCCGTGAGGTGTGGCATGTTGCCCCATCTTTTTGAAAAAAGTTGGGTGTAAAACTGTTCAAAGATGTCCAGATTGGGGCGGAGCCTGGCAAGCTAGGAGATGGACGCGTGAGTTAGAGCTCCTTTCCTATAACTCACTGGCCTTAGCGTCTAGAGTCCTCCTTTTGCAGAAAAAATGGGCAAAGTTGGCAGAGACAGATACAGAGCAACTCCTGGTACTCCTAAACCTTCACAGTCCCAACCGGACATTGATAAATTCATGAGAAAGAAGAACGCCACTTCTTCAGACGGAGCGTCCAAGATGGTGCCCGTTCCCGCTCTTGACTGTGGACAGTCAGAAGACTCCGGAGAAGAAAGCATTGCAGAGCATGGAGCAGCAAGTGGTCTGGAGGCCTTAGGAACAGTTTCTAGAGCATTTATAACACAAACCATCTTACAAGCTATATTCCCAGTGATGAAGGAATTACATGATATTAAGATTGATCTCCGACAGGTGGGGCAAAGAGTGGATAATCTGGAGACAGTACAATCCTCTTTACTCACCTTTGACAAGATGGTTCGACAGAAGTTCCTGGAACAGCAACGTCAACTCAATACAGCGTTCAACTATATTGAAGATCAAGAAAACAGAAGTAGACGCCAGAATCTCAGGATCAAGGGCGTACCTGAAGAAATCCTGCATGACTCACTTCGTCACGCCGCTTCAGCTATTTTCACTTCCCTGCTGGGCCACGACAGAGCTCAAGGCATAGTTGTTGAGCGTATTCACCGAGCCTTGCACCCCAAGCCACGAGCGGGGGACCCGCCACGGGACGTTGTTTGCCAGCTTTTGAATTATAATGACACCGCTGACCTTTTGCAAGCAGCTCGCTCCAAACCAGAGATACTACATGATGGCACAAAGGTAGCTTTATATCAGGACATATCTGCAACCACTCTAGCAAAACAGCGCACGATGAAGCCGCTACTAGAATTGCTCCGTTCCCACAACTTGCCATATAGATGGCTTTTTCCTTTTGGCATCGTGATCCAAATAGATGGCAAGCCAATTACAATCCGTTCCCCAGAGGATCTCCCAGGAGCATGGGTGAAGCTAGGTCTACAGCCGATTGAAATACCATCCTGGCTTTCTATCCCCATGGAAGATGATCTACCTCCACTACCAGACGCTGAGAAATGTCAAATGGTTTCCTACAAGACCAGATCTTCCAGACGTCTGCAGCGTATTCAAGATCATGATGTCTTCTGAACCTTCCACCAAGGAACTCTATATCTCATTTTTTCCCTGGTGAGCCCGGGCCAACCCGGAGTAACTTTGCTTACTTTTTCTATGATACGCATATGTCTCGGCGTTTTTTTTCTTTATTCACTGAACTAGAATGGCCATTATAGTATCCTTACCTATAGGGACTTTACTCTCCTTATCCTTAAAACTTACTTGATCTATTGTTTCCTTTTCCCTCTTTCCTCACATCTCTTTCTTCATACCTTTCTCTCTTTATCTTTATTTGAATACTTGTTTATAGGCCAAGTTGAGGTACACATGTTTGCCCAGACTGTTAGGTGCTCTAGAATGCACCCCCCTCCTGTTCTCCCTTATGCTTCATTGCAAGTTGGGAGCAGTTCTAAGGTTTTCTATACACCGTGTTTACACATACCTTTGTTCTTGTTTTTGTTGTTATGTTCCTTTTTCTCAAGTGATCAAAACTACCCCATGTTGGAAGGGACAAGTTATGTAGTATTGTTTTCAGATGCGCATTTGCTCTCTTTATTTGATCATGGCTGATCTAATTATCACCTCCTTCAATGTTAAGGGTTTAAATGTGCCTCAGAAACGCTCCCAAATACTGTCGCTTATACGTAAAGACAGCCCTTCAATTGCGCTCTTTCAAGAAACCCATTTTAAATCCCACCGCTACTTTGACAAATGGTACCACAGCTGCTATGTAACCCATGCATCAAGAGGGGTCAGTATAGCTTTAAAACGAGGGCTTTCCTTTTCCTTACGTTCTGTTCAAACTGATGATGACGGCAGGTTAATTTTTCTGAAAGGTTCCTTTTGATAACACCTTGATTTCAATAGCAAACATGTATGCCCTTAATATTGATCCAGCAAACTGGCTGATATCCACACTGCGAAAATTACAAACATTCGGAGAAGGCATTATGATTGTAGGAGGTGATTTTAACCTCACATTAAACCCTCTGCAAGACGCATCTACCTCCCGATCAGCAACCTTCTGTCGTCTCCGACAGCTGAAGTCTTTGCTGACTACCATGAACCTAATCGACACCTGGCGTTTGTTACACCCAAATGATAAGGACTATACGTTTTATTCACAGGTTCACAATAGCCATCAAAAACTCGACTACTTATTTTTGTCGCAAACACTCCTGCCCTCCATTAGATCAGCAGATATTGGTAGTATCACTGTGTCAGACCACGCTCCAGTCTGATTACACCTTAACTTAACTGGCGCTATAAAAAGGGAATACTTCTGGAGGTTGAACGAGACTCTACTGGGCAGCAATGAAACACTTCAGTCTTTCTGTACCAAACTAGACTCCTTCTTCAGGTCTAATGACACTGGTGCTGTATCCTTTCCCATTGTATGGGAAACCCATAAGGCACATATTCGTGGTGAATTTATAGCACTGGGATCTCGCCTCAAAAAGATCAGAAGTAAGCAACTCGATTCTCTCTTAGCACAAATTGCAACTTTGGGAAAAAAAGGGAAAAAATCAAAAGCCCTAAATCACCAAAATGATCTGAGAGATCTTCGCTCCCAACTAAAATCTGTACTCAATGCTCGAACAGCTAAAAACTTCCTTTATGCCAAACAAAAGGTTTATGCTCACGGGGATCGCAGAAGCAAATACATGGCGGCATTAGTCAAAGCAGCCAAATCTACTACGACAATAGACTCTATTCGCTCGGACACGGGCATCCCCCTCACTAAACCAGATCAAATACCTGACCAATTCAAAACATTCTATGGGGCGCTTTATAATCTTACAGCAAACGAAACATCGCAAGATAGGTTGAGCAGATTATCTAAGATTCACTCCTTTCTTGAGTCTCTCTCATTGAGCATGGTTGATGACTCTAACAGCCTTTCCCTTCTGGAGCCGGTGACTGCGTCGAAAATTAGGTTGCATTACAATCAACACCGTCGGGGGAAAGCCCAGGCCCAGACGGTCTCCCTGTATTATACTATAAAAAGTTTTTCACTGTATTATTCCCCTATTTTGAGAAACTGTGTCATTGCCTTCAGACCGGAGCTTCACTACCCCTGCAAGCACTTGAGGCACATGTGATGGTGTTGGCAAAGGAGGGAAAAGACACCACCTTATGTGCCAGCTACCGACCCATTTCGTTGCTAAACTGTGATGTAAAACTATGGGCTAAAATCTTAGCCAATAGGGTCCAGAAACTTCTCTCTTCATTGATCAACCCTGAACAAGCTGGATTTGTCCTCCTAAGAGAAGGTAAGCATAACTCTACCAAAGTCATTAACGCTATACACTATGCCAAATCCCGCAATATTCCATTGATACTTCTCAGCACCGACGCTAAGAAAGCGTTTGACAGGATTGACTGGTTATATATGGAAACAGTTCTCCGCAGATTTCACTTCCCTCCTCAGTTTATCACATCCATTTTCTCCCTATACTCACACCCCTCGGCCAGAGTAAAGGTGAATGGGTCACCATCACAACCCTTCCCTATTACTAATGGGACCCGGCAGGGATGCCCCCTCTCCCCTAGCCTGTTTGTCCTCTGTATGGAGCCCCTTATTCAAGCATTCCGCCAACATTACCATATTCACGGACTAAAAACCCCTACCACAACCCACACAGCGGCTGCGTACGCTGATGATCTGCTATTGTTTGTCACAAACCCCTCTGAGGCCTTCCCACATATCTTAACTCTCCTACACCAACTTGGGCTCTATTCCAACTTTAAGATTAATTATACCAAATCAACCGTGCTCAATGTTTCTCTATCTACAGCAGAAGCCTCTAATGCGCAAGCTTTGGCTCCATTCTCCTGGCTCCCACAAATCACCTACTTGGGTATTCGCCTGTCTAACGATTTAGACATTATCTACTCTTTAAACGTTCAGCCCCTACTTACATCCATCTACAGTCAGTTGTACAATATTAGAGCTCCTTATATATCTTGGCTGGGAAGGAAAGCCATTCTCACCACCTTTATCATGCCAAAAATTCTATACCTTATGCAAACAGCACCTATCCACCTACCACCCATGTTCTTCACCACTGTTAGGCGCATGTTCTCTAGATTCCTTTGGAATGGTACCAAACCTAGAATACCCTATAAGTGTCTCTCTGCTCCCAGAGGATTGGGAGGCGCCGATCTTCCTGACGTATATAGATATTACAGTTCAGATGTGTAGATGGGCAGAGTTTGTCCGTCCAGCTCCACATTTACTGACAACAGAATTGGAGAGCTTTCTCCTAGATCCCTTCCTACATCACATGCTGTGGACCACCACGAATGTACATAACCTGAATAACATATCCAACCCACTTACCAAGGGTATGCTCATAATATGGCACAATATGGCGCAATTCCATCCCCCTCCCCACTTACCCCAGCCAAATACCTACCGTATTTACTTCCTAACCATAGCCCTGATAATTTAGCCTTGTTTTGGTGTAGGTTACAGTTGCCTATTTCCTCGCTGCTCAGTGGAGGCACAGTTCCCTCTCTCTCAGACCTCAAGAAACTTTTAGGTGTTACTGAATTTCAGACTCTGCACTTTCTCCAATTTCGAACTATATGTCATAAATATTTACAGTCTCATGCTCCCACACGACCGCTCACTTGGTTTGAACAAGCCATAACCATTAACAAACCCCTACTAAAGGGAATCTCTAGGATTTACAAAGCTTTTGCTTCACCGCCATTAATGGATCCATTACCATTTATTAGGGACTGGGAGGGGGAGCTAGATATTACTTTCACACAATCCGAGATCAAACAAATACTATCGAGATCTCATGGTTTCTCGAGATGTGTACGAGCGCAAGAAAATTCATACAAAACACTCACACATTGGTACAAAACCCCTGCCTTCTTATTCATAAGAAGTCTTAGTCCTACAGATAAATGTTGGAGATGTGGTGCGGCATCAGGAACCATTTCCCATATCTGGTGGGAGTGCGCTGGGATACAAACCTTCTTGGATGATGTTAAAGATGTAATTTACCAAGTTACTGACAAGCAGATTATTCTATGCAAAACAACAATTTTATTGTGGTTGGACTCCCCATCCTTCAAACCCAATAAGAGATCACTTACCACTTACCTTCTTATAGCGGCCAAGTTACTGATACCTGCTAAATGGCTGAACCCCGAGCCGCCTAGCAAGTATCAGTGGATTGAAAAAGTAGATGAAATCTTCCGTTTGGAGGAGATAACTGCATGGATCAAAGGCACCAATGACCGCTTTGAGCATATGTGGCACCCTTGGATACGTTTTAAACGATCCTTGTGCTGATCTTTCCCCTTTATCTCCTCTCACCACCCCCTTCCCCCCCTATTGTATATATACAAAAATTATACGATCTGCTTGAGAACCTATCTTAACCCCTTCAGCCCCGGGCCTGTTTTCACCTTCATGCCCAGGCCATTTTTTGCAAATCTGACATGTGTCACTTTATGTGGTAATAACTTTGGAACGCTTACTTATCCAGGCCATTCTGAGATTGTTTTCTCGTCACATATTGTGCTTCATGACAGTAGTAAATTTTTGGCAAAATATTTCATTTTTATTTTTTAAAAAAAATACCAAATTTACCAAAAATTTGGAAAAATTTCCAAATTTCCAAATTACAATTTCTCTACTTTCAAAATACATAGTAATACCTCCAAAAATAGTTATTATTTTACATTCCCCATATGTCTACTTTATGTTGGCATCATTTTATAAATGTCATTTTACTTTTTTAGGACGTTAGGGCTTAGAAGTTTAGAAGCCATTTTTCAAATTTTCAATTTTCCAAAACCATTCTTTTAAGCACCAATTCAGATATAAAGTGATTTTGAGGGGCTTACATAATGAAACCCCCCATAAATGACCCCATTTTAGAAACTACACCCCTCAAATTATAAAAAAAACTGCTGTTACAAACTTTGTTAACCCTTGAGGTGTTCCACAAGAATTAAAGGAAAATGGAGGTGAAATTTCAAAATTTCACTTTTTTGGTAGATTATTCATGTTAATAATTTTTTCTTGCAACACAGTAAGGGTTAACAGCAAACTAAACCTCAATATACATTGCTCTGATTCTGCAGTTTACAGAAATACCCCATATGTGGTGGTAAACGTCTCTATGGGTTTGTGGCAGTGGTCAGAAGGAAAGGAGCGCCATATGGATTTTGGAGGCAGATTTTGCTAGAATAGTTTTTAGGCACCATTTTGTAATTGAGAGACCCTGACGTACCCCTAGAGTGGAAACCCTCAAAAAGTGACCCCATTTTGGAAACTAAACCCTTCAACAAATATATTAAGGGGGGTACTGGCCACTTTGACCCCCTAAGTGTTTTACGGAATTTGGAAACACTTGGCTGTGAAAATGAAAAATTTCATTTCTTCCAATAAAATGTTGCTTTAGCCCCAAACTTTTTGTATTTTCATAAGGGGTAACAGGAGAAAAGCACCCCATAATTTGTTACCCATTTTCTCCTGAATAAGGCAACACCCCATATGTTGTGGTAAACTGATGTGGGGGCACATGGCAGGACTCAAAACAGAAGGAGCGCCATATGGATTTTACAACACAGATTTTGATGGAATGGTTTGCGGGAGCCACTGATTTTTATTTTTTTGAGTTATTGTCTTATGTGGGGGCTCGTTTTTTGCGGGATGAGCTGATGTTTTCATTGGTACCATTTTGGGGTACATAAGACTTTTTGATCGCTTGGTATTACACTTTTTGTGAGTCAAGGTGAAAAAAATAGCTGTTTTGGCATAGTTTTTTTTTTTTTTTAATTTTTACAGCATTCACCAGAGAGGGCAAATCATGTGATATTTTTATAGAGCAGGTTGTTACGGACGTGGCGGTACCCAATATGTCTAACATTTTTATTTTTAGAAAGCTTTACACATTAGATGCATTTTTGAACAGAATAAAATCTTTATTTTGTGTTGCCATTTTCAGAGAGCCATATTTTTTTCAGTTTTTGGTCGATTGTCTCAGGTATGGTATCATTTTGCAGGACAAGATGACGGTTTGATTGGTACCATTTTGGGTCAAATACGCCTTTTTGATCGCCTGCTATTACACTTTTTGTGAGGCAAGAGGGAAAAAAATGGCTATTTTGGCATAGTTTTTTTAACAATTTTTTTACAGCATTCGTCTAGGGGGCCATCTCATGTAATATTTTTATAGAGCAGGTTGTTACGGACGCGGCAATACCCAATATGTCTAACTTTTTTATTTCTGGAAAGTTTTACATATTAGATGCATTTTTGAACAGAATACAATCTTTATTTTGTGTTGCCATTTTCTGAGCCATATTTTTTTTATTTTTTGGGCGATTGTCTTAGGTAGGGTATCATTTTTTGTGGGACGAGATGACGATTTTATTAGTACCATTTTGGGATAAATACGCCTTTTTGATCGCGTAGTATTACACTTTTTGTGGGGGAAGGTGACCAAAAAATGGCTGTTTTGGCACTGTTTTTATTTTTTATTTTTTACTGTGTTCACCTGGCGGGATGGATTATGTGATATTTTTATAGAGCCGGTCGATACGGACGCGGCGATACCTAATATGCCTACTTTTTCTTTTTTTTTCTTTTTTTTAACATTTTTTTTTACTTTATTGGGGGGAAATGGCGTTTTTCTTTTTTTTACTTGAAACTTTTATTATTATTATTATTTTTTTAACTTTATTTTTTAACTTTTTTTTCACATTTTTTTCAACTTTTGGGGGTCTGATCCCCTTTACAATGCATTACAATACTGTTGTATTGTAATGCATTGGCTATAAATGTATTACTCACAGTAATACACTTACAGCCTGCTTCCTGTGCGATCCAGGGGGCTGGATCGCACAGGCTCGCAGGGATGGCAGCCACGATGCATAAGGAAGGCATCGGGCTGCCATCCAAGCCATCGGGTCCCCGTCACAGCAGCGCGGGGACCCGATGGCCCCCCCGCTCGCCATCCTGAATATGCGCACACCTCATGTGCCTGGGCACTGCCGGACCCCCGCCGCTGATCGGGTGGGCGCAGCTCCTGCACCCGCCCGATCAGCGCGCCGTACATGTACGGCGCTGGGCGTTAAGGGGTTATACCTAGCTGAATAGAAGCCTACACATTTATTCTTAGTTATGAGACTATATAAATTTTGGGTATATATGGGAAGATGCATATTTGTTTCTATACTATGCTACATGACTGTATTTGCTATACCTCTGTAACAACTTTGCTGATTTACCTCATGGAACTACCTGATTACTTGACATTCTTTGTTATATATTTGTTTTACTCTCTTATGTAAACTCTCAATAAACATACACTTACCGGCCACTTTATTAGGTACACCATGCTAGTAACGGGTTGGACCCCCTTTTGCCTTCAGAACTGCCTCAATTCTTCGTAGCATAGATTCAACAAGGTGCTGGAAGCATTCCTCAGAGATTTTGGTCCGTATTGACATGATGGCATCACACAGTTGCCGCAGATTTGTCGGCTGCACATCCATGATGCGAATCTCCCGTTCCACCACATCCCAAAGATGCTCTATTGGATTGAGATCTGGTGACTGTGGAGGCCATTTGATTACAGTGAACTCATTGTCATGTTCAAGAAACCAGTCTGAGATGATTCCAGCTTTATGACATGGTGCATTATCCTGCTGTTGGGTACATTGTGGTCATAAAGGGATGGACATGGTCAGTAACAATACTCAGGTAGGCTGTGGCGTTGCAACGATGCTCAATTGGTACCAAGGGGCCCAAAGAGTGCCAAGAAAATATTCCCCACACCATGACAACACCACCACCAGCTTGAACCGTTGATACAAGGCAGGATGGATCCATGCTTTCATGTTGTTGACGCCAAATTCTGACCCTACCATCCGAATGTCGCAGCAGAAATCGAGACTCATCAGACCAGGCAACGTTTTTCCAATCTTCTACTGTCCAATTTCGATGAGCTTGTGCAAATTGTAGCCTCAGTTTCCTGTTCTTAGCTGAAAGGAGTGGCACCCGGTGTGGTCTTCTGCTGCTGTATCCCATCTGCCTCAAAGTTCGACGTACTGTGCGTTCAGAGATGCTCTTCTGCCTACCTTGGTTGTAACGGGTGGCAATTTGAGTCACTGTTGCCTTTCTATCAGCTCGAACCAGTCTGCCCATTCTCCTCTGACCTCTGGCATCAACAAGGCATTTCCGCCCACAGAACTGCCGCTCACTGGATGTTTTTTCTTTTTCGGACCATTCTCTGTAAACCCTAGAGATGGTTGTGCGTGAAAATCCCAGTAGATCAGCAGTTTCTGAAATACTCAGACCAGCCCTTCTGGCACCAACAACCATGCCACGTTCAAAGGCACTAAAATCACCTTTCTTCCCCATACTGATGCTCGGTTTGAACTGCAGGAGATTGTCTTGACCATGTCTACATGCCTAAATGCACTGAGTTGCCGCCATGTGATTGGCTGATTAGAAATTAAGTGTTAACGAGCAGTTGGACAGGTGTACCTAATAAAGTGGCCGGTGAGTGTATATTTGATTAAAGATGTCCAGATAAATTGAGGTATTCACAGCTGGAAGAAAATTGGGCCCACTATTCGTGTTCCTGACACTGCACACCAATCGCCAATTTTCAGGTGGTGAAGTGGTGTTTCTTGGGTCAAATGGGGATTTTCAGTGGACCAGTACCTTGTATTCTGGAAATTTACATGACTTGATAAATGAAACCAAGCTTCTCCTGTCATGAAGTACAGCAATGGGTCCAAATGTCTGTCACAATCATAGTCAGCAACCAAGTACACTAATTTACACATTTAGCTTTGTTAGACTCTTTCAGTTCCTGCACATACGGTATTCCGTACGGTTTCAGATTTAGAGATTTCAGCGCTCGCTGAGATGTCATTTGTGATACACCAACTTGCTGAGTCTTTTTTTTTTTAATAGTATCTTTTATTTGATTTTAAAGAGTGCAAACTCCAACACTTAACCATCAAACAGACAGTTACAGCAACGAATATAGCGCAGTAGGCTCTGCAAATGACAAACCGTAGCATATTTCAAAGCACAATGTTACAGTATACATTTCTCAAAGAAAATTTTAACAGAGCCTTAGATATCATATATAAACTACATTGACAAGACACATTCATTCAACATACAAACGACAACATACATATTCAACGTACAAACGACCATTCCCAAACCCCCCCACGGGACCAGTAACAAGAAATAAGAATCTATCAAGGCGTCACTGTTTGTGCATTGATCCACGGATCCCAGATTTTCAAGAAGCGGTCAGGGACCCCTCTCTGTTCAAAGACGAGCTAATATAGTTCTAAGTCAGAGTTAATTAATTGTATCCAGTGTTGCTTTGTGGGAGTCTTAGGAGATTAACAGTTTAGAAGGATGGTTTTTCTAGCATAGTACAGAAGCAATCTATATAATCGTCTACCATACTTAGTGGGAATCACCTCATTCACCAGCCCTAATAGGCTAGTCATTGGTGTGCAGACATTCGGGAGGCCAAGTTTAGCATTTATATAATCATGAATCTCCACCCATAAGATCTGTAAAATTGGGCATTGCCACACCATATGAATGAAACTGCCAATATCAAGGTCGTATCTTGTACATTGAGGACTAGGTAAGTTATGGATCTTGAACAGCCTACTGGGCGTATAGTAAACCCTATGCAGCCATTTCACCTGTATAAGTTGGTCTCTAGCACTAATAACCGTGGATCTCCATGTATGACTCAGTTCCTTCATATAAGAGTCCTCCAATTCTGCTATATCACATTTCCATTTATGAAACGACTTTTTAAGCGGAGAGCTGTGCTCACTATTGAAAGATCTAAACAAGCACTTGTCATAGAGTTGTGTGAGAGAGCGCAATCCCTTCTGGGGCCAGAACTCAGTCTGCTAAGGAAAACAACTCTGGTAAGTTTTTATTTCTCCATAGCGGTAAGTATGGTGACCATCTCTTCCTGTCCTCCTTAATCTCATGAACCTTCACCCTTTTAGCCCAAGTTGCCACTGTAATTGCCATATTAGGTGTGTAGTGGCGCGCTGCATATGCTCCTTTCCTATACACCAGATTCGTGAGGGCTTCATAGGATCCCACAAAAGCAGCCTCCAACACCACCGCTGGGTTTCTTGCATCCGCTCTAATCCACCATGCTGCGTAACTTAGCTGTACTGCTGCATAATAGTTAGCAAGATTTGGCAGTGCTAGCCCCCCACGCACACACGGAGCCTGAAGAGTGTACTTCGCTATTCTCGGGCATAGCTTACGCCACAGAAAGGGAGTGAAGATTTTATCCATAAGTACAAAGTGCCTTTTTGGTAGTGCTCGCGGTGCCGCCCTGTAAAGATATAGTAACTTAGGTAAAAGGACCATCTTTATAACATTAATACAGCCTATCAAAGTCAGTGGCAGATTTCCCCAAGCCTCTATTTTCTTTGTAATGTTTTCCATTGCGGGTACTATATTGAGTTGATAGAACTTCCCCACCTCTCTATGTATGACAATTCCCAAATATTTAAATTGTTCTACCACCTTAAGTCTAGATTGCTGTGTAATATCATCATCAATTAAGCAAAGAGTCGACTTAGCCCAGTTCACTCGTAGGCCAGAGAATTCACCAAACTCATCTACAGTTTCTAACAGGGCATCTAAAGACTTTCCAGGGTTTGCCAGATATACCAGCATATCGTCAGCATAGAGGGAAAGCTTCTCTGTTATTCCCGCAATCTCCCAACCTTCAATAGCTGAATTAGAGGAGATAAGCAAGGATAGGGGCTCCATCACTAGTGCAAAAAGCAAGGGGGAGAGTGGACAACCTTGCTTAGTACCCCTCCCAAGAGGAAAGGGCTCCGATACATATCCATTCACCTTGACTCTAGCAGTCGGGGATCTATATAATAATTTAAGTCAGCAAAGAAAAGACCTGGGGAATCGCATTCGCTCAAGCGTGGCCCACATGAAGTTCCATTCCACTGAGTCAAATGCTTTCTCATTGTCTAGTGACGATAAAGCCCTCAAGCCTTTATTATCATGTTGCACCTGAAGGTTAGTGTATAGAAGTCTCAGGTTTATGTCAGTAGTCTTCCCTGGCATAAAACCTGATTGATCCACCCCTACAACGGAAAGAATCACTTCTCTCAGCCGTAGTGCTAACATCTTTGCCAAGATCTTAACGTCTAAGTTTAAACGCGTGATAGGTCTGTACGAGCTGCACTGGTCAGGAGGCCTCCCCGGCTTGTGTATTACCACTATGGTAGCCTCTGAAAAAGAGGGAGGCAAAGAGCCTTGTTCAAAAGCATAGTCAAAAAGTCGCTGAAGTTTGGCACTATGCTCCTTACAGTGGAGTTTGTACCATTCAGCTGGAAAGCCATCCGGACCAGGAGCCTTTCTCACTGTCAGGGACTTTATGGCCAGCTTAACCTCAGCATCTGTAATCGGAGCTTCTAAAATTTCCCTTTCATCTCTCGCCAGAGTGGGGAGAGGAACCCCAGCCAAAAAATGATCTATATTTGCTGAGGTGCAGGTGTTTTTAGAAGCGTATAGGTCGGTATAATAAATAACAAACTGGCGGCACACATCTTGTGGTTCAACCATCAAGTCACCTTGTTCAGATCGAACACCAGCAACCACTGTCTGAGGGGTTTCTGACCGAGCTAGATATGCCAAAGCCCTACCATTCTTATCTCCATCTGAAAAAATAGTTTGCCTCTGCGCCAAGAGTTTCTTCTTTGTATAGTCAGTGAGATGTAGACAAAATAGGCGCTGCGCCTCTAACCATTCCCCTTGCTTCTCATTAGACGGGTCTTTTAGAAACTCCTGCTCTTTAGTAGTCACCCCCATTTCCAATTTATTTTGTGTTAAAAGTAACTCCTTCCTATGTGACACTATCGCATGGATTAAAGTACCTCTCATTACTGACTTAAAAGCATCCCATTCCAGAAGAGGGTCAGAAGACCCTTCATTTTCTGTCCAATAGTGTGTCATATCCTCCCAACACCTGCTTGCTACTGGAAGTGCATCCAACCACATCGGGTTTAACTGCCACCTTCTAGTAGGAGGGGGTCACTGGCTGCGATCACAAGAAGTGGAGCATGGTCCGAAATACCCCTGGGCAAATAATCACTGGATCTAATATATGGATCAAGTCCCTATAGACAAAGGCCAGATCTATGCGGGACAATGAGCCTGTGGATGCCGAGTAGCAGGAGTATTGTAACAGAGTAGGATGCAGATATCGCCATATCTCGGTGAGCCCATGCGCCTCTGCCCAATGTAGAAGGCTTCGGTTATGCGAGGTCTACGGATGTAGCCTATTTTTCAGAGGATCTAGAGTTGCATTGTAATCTCCCATTATGATGAAAGGAATAGATGTGAACATTGCTATTTTACTCATAATAGAATCAAGTACTTCCCTACAAAAAGGGGGAGGTATATAGAGATCCACAATCAAATACTGTATTCCCCTAATATTTGCGTGCAATAACACATCTATCTGAGCAATCAATCTGTACTGACACAAGCTGAAAAGGAAGGTTTTTGGCAATCAGAACAGAGACCCCCCTTGCATAGTTAGAGTATACAGCATGATATGTGGAACCTGCCCAGGGGCGCCTAAGAGCCAAGACCTTCTGACCCCTTAAATGTGTTTCCTGCAACACCACCACATCTGGGTTGTAACCTTTCAAATAGTTAAAAATTAGGGAACGTTTGACCTTATTATTAAGACCCCTGATGTTCCACGACACCAACTTAACCGATGCCATAGAGCCACCAAAGAAAAATACTTGATTGCATATGTCCCGTGGAGGAGCCATCACTCACACCCATCCATTCAGACTCAGACAGACAATAACTAAACATCCACCCCAACCCACCCTGCCCAAATCGCCCCAACATGGTTGAGCCTCAACCCGTAACTTGAGAAAGTTACTGGTAGTTTTAGTGCCCTAGCTAACTAGGTGCGCATTCACACCATGCACACCGTAAAAGCACAAAAAAAAGGAAACAGATGTGAGTGATAGAACAAATAAAGAAGAGAGATTCTCAACTATGCAAGAACACAGCGTTCCTATCACAAAATACTGATACCCAGCAAAGAATATACTTATTTCATTCCCCGTAGTAAGTGCCTTTAGTGGTAATAAATGCACTTATAGGAAATATATAAATAGCAAGAGTCCCATCATATCTACGTGAGTGCCCGTAGTTGATCAGCGACGAGGTCTCGCATCCAGATGTCTGTCTATCCATTCAGCTGCTGCTTCTGGGGTTTTAAAGAAGCGGACTGTCTCTCCATCTTGTACTTGAAGCCGCGAGGGATACACCACGGCATATTTGATATTTCGCTCCCGGAGTCTTGCTCGGACATCTTTAAACTGCCTCCTTCTCTTTTGGACCTCCAAGATCAGGTAAAATCAGGATAAAAGGATATTCGTACATTTTCATAGATGATGTTGCCTTTCTGTCGGGCTGCCAACAAGATAGCATCTCTATCTCTATAGTTTAAAACTCTCATAATGAAAGGTCTGGCAGGAGCTCCCGGAGGCAAGGGCCTGGAAGGAATCCTATGTGCTCTCTCGATTATGAAACAGCTGGACAAGGCATTCGGTTGTAGGACATCTCTAATCAATTGCTCAGCAAAAATTTCCGGTGAAGACCCCTCAGCTCGCTCTGGCAGGCCCAAGATGCGAATGTTATTGCGTCTGTTATGGTTCTCAGCGTCTTCCGCTCTGGTTTGTAGCATCTTAACTTGATTCAGCAGTTGTCTGGTATCATTTTCACCCACTCAGGTCAAATCCTCTACATTACTTAATCTGCGCTCCACTTCGGTGGTTCTTTCACGTATTTTGTCAAAATCCTGCTGCAAGCAACTGAGATCTGACTGAATATGGTCTATTTTTGTTGTGAGAGCAGTTTGACATGTGGCTATAGCTCTCATGATTTGGGAGACTTCTGCTGACGTTTCCAGGGCATGTGCCTCTCCCTGCTCTGTTTGGCTCATGACATCCATATATATTTTAGAGGCAGGAGGAGCAACAAAGGCGGTGGTTTTGCGGCTCATTTAAAAAGGAAAACCAAGGGACACAGCCGAGAGTCCAGAGTATTGTAAGTGAATAGAGTAGCTGAGGTACAGCAGATGACTTGCACCAGAATACTTGTAATTGAGAAGTTAATTAAGCACCAAGAAACTGCAGAGCGTTAGGACAGTAACTTCAGCTATTTTGTCCCTGTATGTCTGAAGTGTTTAACAGGAGGGGGTCACCCTGGGATCAGAAGGTTCAGGAGTTTGCTTCAGAAATAGTCCTGAATTGTAGGACCAGAGTCCCAGAGTCTCTCGCCAAGGGAAAGAAGGTCTTAGGCAGGGATGGCCAACCTGAGGCTCTCCAGCTGCTGCAAAACTACAACTCTCAGCATGCCCACACTGCCTACAGCTATCAGCCTACAGCAGGGCATGGTGGGAGTTGTAGTTTTATAACAGCTGGAGAGCAACAGGTTGGCCATCCCTGGGCTTAGGTATGTTCACCACCGTCCCCCTCCCCCCCCCCCCCCCCCCCGGCAGTGTACTTGCAGACTCGGCGCGGAGCTGTTTCCAAGATGGCGCCCGCCACATGCCTCACTCAGCGCCGTGCCCTCTCACAATTGGCACTCACAATTGGCACCCAGCACCGGCTCTCTCTCCCTCTTGACAGCACTGCTCCACTCTCCCACGTCTCCCCTGCACAGACAGAGCGCAGGTAGCCGTCTGCAGCGCTGGGCTTCACCGTCCTGTCTTGGTTCCTGAGGGTCCAGGGGGACTTCAGAGGTAAGTTTTGGTCTTTCCTAGTAGTGTTAGGCTGGGTATTTAGAGAATATCAATCAGGAGTTTGACGGAGCGCCGTTTCTGTGCTTCCTCACGCCATGCAAGCCAGGCCACGCCCCCAAATTGCTGAGTCTTTGAGTTGATTTCTGGGGGGCTGCTTGCAGTTAGCTGCCGAATTTCATGCACAACTTCAGCCGTCCTGCTCGATGGAGGCCTTGGTTTCTTCATGTTCTCAACAGAGCTAGTTTTATGCCATTTCCGAACCAGACTCTGAGTACAACATTTAGCTGGTAGTTTTGTTCCCAGGTACTTGTCGGCAAAGGTCTCTTGCGTTAGCTTAATCAATCTGCTTCGTACATAGCCTTCCACAATCACTATTCACTGGTCCAGAACACCATCTTTTTGACACAATAGGTCACTTTTATCAAACTGCATAATAAATCAGTCTTGGTTGGCCATAGGAACCAATCAGAACTCAGCTTTCAGTTCCTACAGGGCTCTGAAAAAATGAAAGCTAAGCTCTGATTGGTTGCTATGGATGTTATCGTCGATCGCATACGTAAGTCCCAAGTGTCTGCTGTCGCTGGTCAGGAAGGGGTTAAAGGGATTATCCAACTTTTAAACAAATTTTGAGTCCGTCCTCCTCTCTGTCCAGAGCTATGGAGGGAAGTACCCTCCACTCCCTGCCACACAGTCTGTAGGCCGCCAGTCCCCACATGTCAATTTCTGGCATGTATGGAGGGGGGATTGTCACGTGTGCCACCACAGTAGTTACTTCTCCCCGAAAGGGCATGTCACAAGACTTAAGCGCTTAATGCATAATCAGATACATGTATGTGATTAGCATTAAGCAGATAAAATTAGCGCAACAAGACAATTGGTATCACTTCTCACAGTTATCATATAAAGCAGTCAGATCATGTCCAACAAATAAACTGAGCCCTTGTACTGCCATTTAGTAATCATATGTGGTGTAAGGGTAAAGGTTGGGAGATGGCATTATCAGCACCACTATTCCTTCCCACCTATCACCATTCATAGTATTCTCACAGAAGTGCAAGGGCACTCTAAACAGGAGCCTGTTTCTGCATATCTGTTCCTGGAAGTCAACGCCCTAACAGCCACTTGGGGACCGCAGATTATAGCATACATGCAGCCCCACTATGCTTGCGAGTTAGTATTAAACTACCTTAGCTGATGTACAGCTGATCGCTAACTAGCCACCCAGCCAATGGTCTGCACATTGAATGGCAGCCTCCACTGATGGCGTGTGGTCAGTGTCGTATCTGGCAATGTGGTGGCTGTGCGTGGCCACGCGAAGCCAAGAACTATAATACAGCTGGCGCCTCCCCTCCAGAAGTGTGTGCCCTACAGGAGAACAAAAAGAGAAGTAAGTGTGGTGCTGCACACGCCCTTTGCTTGGTCCCAACCAATGTACAGCTTTATATTCTCACTGCCTGAGGAGTTACCAATTGGTTTGTTGCCCTAATTTTATCTTTAAAAAAATAATAAAAAATATATTTTTTTAATGTTCCATTCAGGTATATCATATATCATACTAACTATTAAATAACCTATTAAGAAGGTTTAACTATTAAATAGGGTTAAATAATCTACTTCCATGCAATGCAGAGTTCTAAAGTGGAATACATAGAAATACCAATAAATATATACCACACTTAGTGTCTATAAAAAGATGAATGGAGCCACTGAAATACTATGAAAATATGAAATTCTTTATTACATCACATAAAATAAATTAAAAATGCATGAAAACACCATCCCTAGCCCATATATGAAAGACCATGCCAATATATTAGACAAAAATATAGAGGTGAACTACAATCAATTATAGAGGTAATAGGACCGGGCAGTAGATGTATAATATTAAATACCTATAACAGACATACAAGTGACGGCATCAGAAACAATGGCTGACACGTATAGGTTACCAAAGGATTACATGTAGCCAAACTTGATAAGTACAAAATACATAAATCCAAAAATGTGAAACCTATAAATATGACTAACAAGCACTACTGCTGATCTGAAAGAGGTCAATACAAAAGGATATAGTAACTCCAAATAATACAAAAAACGCCATCACTGCAGGAAGAACCTAATAAAGTGTAAGGTGGCCAATCAGGGACCCCAAGACTCACTTAATATCATTACAGACACCTGTGCAACACACCTGGAGTGACTGCTGCATACGGCGCGCCTCCCCCCGCCCAGGAGTCACGTCACATCCCGAGTACGATCATGTGCACTCATTCTTTGTTTATCTATTCATTCTTTACAACACTTCTTCATCAACATGAATCACAAGATAACACTCACTCACTTATATATATTGCATATATTTTTACAATGCATAACAATGGTTATGAGGATGCAGTTCGGGTATCTATCCACTAGATGGCATCAACATTCCCTTCTGGACGCCTATTGGTATGTTTCACTCTGGATTGATGCTGTGGACGCGATACCTCCACCCAGGCGTCATGACATCACGGAGTCGGGTCACATGATGATCTCTTGATCGTATAATGCGGACCCGCAAATATACGGTCGTGTGAATGGGGCCTTATAGGTATTTAATATTATACATCTACTGCCCGGTCCTTTTACCTCTATACTAGATTGTAGTTCACCTCTATATTTTTGTCTAATATATTGGCATGGTATTTCATATATGGGCTAGGGATGGTGTTTTCATGCACTGTCACCCTCCCTTTATAACATGAATTTTTAATTTATTTTATGTGATGTAATAAAGAATTTCATATTTTCATAGTACTTCAGTGGCTCCATTCGTCTTTTTATAGACACTAAGTGTGGTTTGTTTCTTTGGGAGCTTGTACTGTTACTTTCATTTTTGAGCCAGTTTATTGCAGGTGGTGAGGTGGTTACTATCATCTATGATATAGATATATATATACATATATTTTGTGCCCCGCCGCTTACATTGCATAAGGTTGATTTTCTTTTATGCATATTTTCATTCTGTGTTTTATTCACAGGCTTTTCTCAATCCATGGCCGTTATGGACCTCAAATCCAGGGAACAATCCTGGCTAACGCAACTTGATACGGTTTTTAAGGCCTTCCTGGAGCGTTACCTTCAGAGGGGTCTCATCCCATGAGGACTCAGAATACAGGTATATCCGTCATCATTTCCTATTACTGATGAGACATTTATATCCAAATGGGAGGAGATATGTAACAACAGTTCCTTTAAATTTATGGAACTACTCATTGGATTGAATAAAAAATCTCTAGAACAACTGGATGCAGAGATTGAACAGCTGCAATTGATTTTAAAGAGGGAACCGAATGTTGAAATAATGAAGGCTTTCAATGAGGAGATGGAAAATAAGTTCTCTACCTGGGAAAAAGAAATTCAGGGAGTAAAAACCAAAAAGTTCCCTCGTGACATGAATTATGTACAACAGAAAAGGGTGTATAGGTGGAGAAAGAAAGAGGGGGGACCAAATTTGAGTAGATCATCCTCCATGTCATCCTTATCGTCACAAGGAGACTTAGGTGATAACATACCTAATATTCGTAACACTCGCTTTGGCCGTGGCAAAAGAAAGATGGAACATAACCAATCCACTGGAAAGAGAATACAGCATGAACGGTCGGATAAAGGAAACCAATCTGACAAAGATCTTAAGGTAATTAATCTATCAGATCATACCTTGACAGAAGTGGATGTATCTGTATTGGAAAAGGGTTTGAACTTTGCTCCTAGTTCTCCCCTTGACCTCTTTTCAGTGGTAAAAGATCTACACATCTTTGGACGCTCCCTTTTGTTGAGGCGATGGCACCACAGCGAACGAGATGTGGATATTTTTAATACAGAAAATGAACAGCAAGCCCTACGTATATTGGAGGACTTTCTCAAAGAACAAGAAGATAGGAATCCATTTGATGTCCCATCTTATATACGTGTGAAATCAAAGAAATTTCCACCATTGTCTCTGTGTCCTGCGGTGGATATGTTTATCAAGATGGTTATTAGGGATTTGGAGCAAATCCCTACGTCCATAAACCATGATAATCTGACGCAGGCACAGAGACAAAGTGTAAGGAAACTTAAAAATCTGCCAGATGTAATATACAAGCCGGCGGAGAAAGGGGGAAATTTGGTTGTGTGGCCAAGATCTATGTACCCTAAAGAGGCCTATCGTCAATTGCATAATAAAACATGCTACAGGAAACTGACTTTTAATCCCCTATCTGCTTTTAAAGGGGAACTCCATGAAATTTTGGATACTGCTCTTCAAAAGGACATTATTTCCAAACAATTACACAAGGCATTGATAGTGGAAGAACCTACCATTTCTACATTGTATCTTTTACCTAAAGTTCACAAAGACCCCAAGACACCTCCAGGTAGGCCAATTATATCTGGGCGGGGTAACTTGGCTGAAAATATATGTAGATTTATAGACTTCCACCTTAAGCCCTTGGTAGAGACTCTTCCATCCTTTATCAGGGGTACCTCTGACTAAATTAGATGGCATTTGTCTTGAGGAGGATACCTTATTGGTTACCTGCGACATAGAATCTTTATTCACAAGCATCCGTCATGAAGATGGATTACAGGCGGTGGAATACTTTCTTGATATGAATAACACCAAGGATGAGTTTAGGTCTTTTTTGTTGCAACTACTTGAGTTCGTGCTTACAAAAAATTTCTTCACCTTTAACGGATCCTTCTTCCTGCAGCTCCAGGGGACGGCAATGGGGGCGGCCTGTGCGCCCTCCTATGCTAACCTTTTCCTGGGGCTGTGGGAGAGGGATCTGTTTTTGTCAGATCGGGACGCCGTCATGTACCGCGCCATTTTTTGGGCACGGTACATTGACGATGTCTTTTTGATCTGGCAGGGTGACGAGACCCAGTTGCATGCCTTCTTTTTGGTACTTAATTGCAATTCCAGTAACATCAAATTGACATACACGTATGATAGAGATAAAGTTGACTTTTTGGATGTGACGCTTTTCCGTGATCCAACAGGGCATATTCGGACAGATGTCTATCGGAAAGACACTTCAGTGAACGCATATTTACATGCGTCTTCGTCGCATCCAAGGAAGACAATTGATGCAATACCCATTGGACAATTCCTACGTATCAGAAGGATTTGTTCAGATGATGCGTTATTTGAAAGGCAAGCTGCAGATCTTCGTGATTGGTTTTTGAAAAGAGGATATAGCCGCAGATCCATCAAGAGGGCATACTCTCATGCGAAGGGTTGCAAAAGAGAGGATTTACTATTTTCCAAATACCAAAAAAGAGTAAAAGACAAAGTCCGTTTTATTACGACATACCATTCCAGGTGGGAGCAAATGAGAAGTTCAATTAAACAACATTGGCCTATTTTATTAACTGATAACGTCCTAGCCCAACACTTAACCCCATATCCAGCAATTACAGCACGACATGCAGAAACTTTGCGGAGTAACTTGGTGCATAGTTACATGGAACCGCAGGGACAATCGATACTTGCCTTTACTGGAGGGAGGATAAATCAGGGCTTCATTCCTTGTGGGAGATGTGTTGCATGCCCAAATATGGAGAGGTCTTTCAATTTTTCGGACTCTTTGGGAAAGAGGACTTTTCAGATTAAACAACATATCACCTGTTCAACTACCATGGTCATCTATTATGCAACCTGTACATGTCCAAAAATTTACGTTGGCCTTACGACATGGGAACTAAAAATACGGACACGTGAACATGTAAGGGACATCATCGCTGTGAAGAATGCTGAAAGCTATGCGGATCTAAAACCGATTCCGAAACATTTTAAGAAGTTCCATGGATGCAACCCTAGGTTATTGAAGGTAAGGGGAATTGAATGTCTTAGGGCTGATCTTCAAGCAGGAAATCTCTCTAAGCGTTTGGCGCAAAAAGAGAGCAAATGGATTTGGACTCTTGGGACATTACGTCCTAATGGTCTCAATGAGAATCTGGGTTTTGCTTCGTTCCTGTGATCATCTGTTCCACAACTGTGGAAGGTTTTAATGGTAGAATTCATATTCATGCTATATTTTATTAACATATTTTTCTTTGTATTTTTATAGGTGTATGTCAGGGCTGTCTCCTTTCTTGTGTCATCGGGATCTACTTCTAGAATGCTGTATGCATATTAAGATACTGGATCAAGCCTTCTATTCATTTTTGTCTCACATATTGTGGGGTTTGCACTAATGTGTGGGGTTGTCATGCATTTTCTATATATGCATTTTCCCCTCCTGTGTTTTTCACTTTTATGATCCTCTTTTTATTGAGGTCTCATACACATTCGCATATTTATGGTGAATGTGGTGCACCGTCAACAAGATTTTTCACACAAGGTTTTTACACATGATTATTTTTTGTTATGTGTATGTACAACATCACAACATTTAGGCATTTTTTAGTACCACATTATTTTTCATTTTTTATTTTTTTTAATTTTTATCTATTATTATCTTTTATTCATATCACACATTTTTTAGTAAATGTTTTTGCATATGTATTATTTGCACTCAAATTTTGTTTATCTATTCATTCTTCACAACACTTCTTCATCAACATGACTCACGAGATAACACTCACTCACTTATACATATTGCATATATTTTTACAATGGTGTTGTTATGAGGATGCAGTTCCGGTATCTATCCACTAGATGGCATCAACATTCCCTTCTGGACGCCTATTGGTATGTTTCACTCTGGATTGATGCTGTGGACACGATACCTCCGCCCAGGCGTCATGACGTCACGGAGTTGGGTCACATGATGATCACTTGATCGTACTCAGGATGTGACGTGACTCCTGGGCGGGGGGAGGCGCGCCGTATGCAGCAGTCACTCCAGGTGTGTTGCAGTTAACAGGTGTCCATAATAATATTAAGTGAGTCTTGGGGTCCCTGATTGGCCACCTTACACTTTATTAGGTTCTTCCTGCAGTGATGGCGTTGCCCCCGGACGAAGGTACGCCGAAACGCACGTCGGGGTAACGCCATCCCTGGCCCTTTACTTGGTCTACAATACGTTTGGTGAGCAGTATTTTTTGTATTATTTGGGGTTACTATATCCTTTTGTATTGACCTCTTTCAGATCAGCAGCAGTGCTTGTTAGTCATATTTATAAGTTCCACATTGTTGGATTTATCTATTTTGTACTTATCAAGTTTGGCTACATGTAATCCTTTGGTAACCTATACATGTCAGCCATTGTTTCTGATGCCGTCACTTGTATGTCTGTTATAGGTATTTAATATTATACATCTACTGCCCGGTCCTATTACCTCTATACTTGATTGTAGTTCACCTCTATATTTTTGTCTAATATATTGGCATGGTCTTTCATATATGGGCTAGGGATGGTGTTTTCATGCACTGTCACCCTCCCTTTATAACATGAATTTTTAATTTATTTTATGTGATGTAATAAAGAATTTCATATTTTCATAGTACTTCAGTGGCTCCATTCATCTTTTTATAGACACTAAGTGTGGTTTGTTTCTTTGGGAGCTTGTACTGTTACTTTCATTTTTGAGCCAGTTGATTGCAGGTGGCGAGGTGGTTACTATCATCTATGATATAGACATATATACATATATTTTGTGCCCCGCCACCTACATTGCATAGGGTTGATTTTCTTTTATGTACCGTATTTTTCGCCCTATAAGACGCACTTTTTTTCCCCCAAAAGTAGGGGGGAAAATGCAGTGCGTCTTATAGGGCGAATACAAGTGAGCGCTTCCATAAGGAAGCGCTCACTTGTACGTAGGGACCCCCATCAGACCTCAGATCAGCCCACCCAGCCACTTAAAGACCATACTTACCTGCAGCGTCAGGTCATAGTGCGTGCCGGCAGGGAAGAGAGAGGAGCGCGGAGCGTGGGACCGGACGGCAGCGGCAGCGCAGAACAGGTAAGTATGGTCTTTAAGTGGCTGGGTGGGCTGATCTGAGGTCTGATAGGGGCACAAGACGCTAATCTGAGGTCTGATGGGGGCACATTCTGCTGATCTGAGGTCTGATGGGGGCACATTCTGCTGATATGAGGTCTGAGGGGGGCACATTCTGCTGATGTGAGGTCTGATGGGGGCACATACTGTTGCTCTGAGGTCTGATGGGGGCACATTCTGCTGATTTGAGGTATGATGGGGCACATTCTGCTGATTTGAGGTATGATGGGGGCACATTCTGCTGATTTGAGGTATGATGGGGGCACATTCTGCTGATCTGAGGTCTGATGGGGGCACATTCTGCTGATGTGAGGTCTGATGGGGGCACATACTGTTGCTCTGAGGTCTGATGGGGGCACATTCTGCTGATTTGAGGTATGATGGGGGCACATTCTGCTGATTTGAGGTATGATGGGGGCACATTCTGCTGATTTGAGGTATGATGGGGGCACATTCTGCTGATTTGAGGTATGATGGGGGCACATTCTGCTGATCTGAGGTCTGATGGGGGCACATTCTGCTGATCTGAGGTCTGATGGGGGCACATTCTGCTGATCTGAGGTCTGATGAGGGCACATTCTGCTGATCTGAGGTCTGATGGGGGCACATTCTGCTGATCTGAGGTCTGATGGGGGCACATTCTGCTGATCTGAGGTCTGGTGGGAGCACAGTGAGATGGTATGGGGGCACAGGGGGGGTGATATGGGGGTCTGATGTGATGTCCTTAAATTTATGGGCAGTCTGATAAGAGGATCTGATGAAAAATATTTTTTTCTTATTTTCCTACACTAAAACCTAGGTGCGTCTTATGGGCCGGTGCGTCTTATAGGGCGAAAATACGGTAATAAATATATATTAACATAAAAATATTTGTGTTAACCCTATATTGTAAGGGACAGTAGGTGTACACCCATTGTGCCAACTAACAGGTTTAGCTTTGGGCTATCCCTAAGGGATTCTGGCAGTCACCTGGTTTTCACCATTTAACCCCTATACAGGGATTTGGTCTACAGGGGAGCTACCAGGCCACTAACTAGGAACCTAAAGTTCAGGCAACCTCACAATTACTATGTAACTATGTATGTAGGAACCATTTCAGAAGAATTGGGGCATTAGTGTCCTCCAGGGTCTCCCAAGATCTCTTCTCAGGGCCGAAGCCCTTTCAGTCTATCAAGAAGAAAGTCTTGCCTCTGACTTCTGTTTAAGAGGATGAGGAGGAAAAATGGATACAGCACCACCTGGCAAGTCCAAAAACAAGAAAAGGGGGGGGGGGGTTCCTACCCCACTGTCCACTGTAGCTTCTTATATAGATCCAAGAAAATAAAAAGAAGCAGCACAAAATTTTGTAATAGTGGTAATAGCATGCTTGAGGAAGGCTAAGACATGGCCGAAGCAGCGCATGTACCTGGATTGCTACTATATGAATTCAAAGAACACATCTCTTTTTCAATATTACCAAATTGGATGCCGCCTATTTTTCTTCTCTTGTCATACAGGATATCCAGACTTTGTTACCAGGAGAGATTTGCATCTATGGTCAGCAAATCTTGTAATTCGAACAGTGTTTTTTTTCAAGACTAACTTTGGTCCCCTGCCAGATCTGATAAAAATTCTGATCTGAAGAGTCAGCCGCCAGTTACCCCAAGAGAACAGAAACAGGAAGTGGTGACCAATACACAATAGAAAAAAGAGATATGCTGGTAGACTCTCTAGCATAGTTGTGGTGCGCAATGCACTGGTACCAACCATATCCCTGCCATTTACAGAGCCAATCACTTTAATGTTTCTGAGATCCGCCTGATTTTGCCCACACTGCAAAACAATAGAGCATGTTCTATTTTTTTGCGGTATGGAAGCATGCGCCGAAATCCCACTGATACTCTCTGTGGTGCTTCCGTGGGCTTCCGCTCTGCAACGCATCTGGCGGATTGCGAACCCATTCCCGTGATACTGAGTGCAGTACAGGTGCCTGTATATTGTGGACCTGCTGTTTGCGGGCCACAATACAGGCATGGGGCCACACACGTTTGTGTGTATGAGCCCTTATTACTCCACCCATGGGAGTAAAGTGGCACAGATAGTTCGGATCTGATTGATGGGCTCCACTTGTCCATTAGACTGACTATGGTAAGCACAGGAAAAGTCTAAGGTTGCATCCAGAAGTTTACAGACTGCTCTCGAGAACTTCAAAATAAACTGCATTCCCCTATCAGATACAATATGCAGAGGAAATGCATGGAGATGGAAGATGTGTTTGATTAACAAATTTGCTAACAGACTGGCAGAGGGTAGACCACACAGAGGTATAAAATGGGCCGTATTAGAAAAACAGTCCACAACCACCCATATAACCATCCAGAGGAGGGTGGCAAGTCACTGACAAAGTCCATGGCAATAGGTTGCTATAGGGCTTCTGGAACAGGCAAAGGTAGAAGGCCAGCAGGTTTTTGTTTCTGAGTCTTATTCTGAGCACTAGTGGTACAGGCAGAGACAAAATTCTGAATGTCCTCAGACATAGATGGCCACCTATAATAACGCAAAATAAAGTTGGTAGTTTTGCATTGACCTGGGTGAACAGCAATCTTAGAACGATGACCACAAGACAAGACCAGCTTCCTCTTTGACTCAGGAACAACGGTTTTACCAGTAGGGATGTCTTTTAAATGGACACGTGCCACAGTCACTATTTCTGCCAGATCAATAATATGCAGAGGCATAGCAAGATCAAAGGATCTAGCATGCCCTGGTAGCCGAAGAATGTCCAGGCATGATGGGAATTGTAATTCTGTAACAGCTGGAGGGCCACGAGTTTGAGATCCCTGATGTAGAGAATGTTAATACAAGGCACTAACTAATGTATTATTTTTGTCCATATTGCTTCCTTTGCTGGTTTGAGTCCTTTTTCCATAACATCTATTTATCCCCAGGACTGTGACTGTGATGAGGGGACATCCTCTGTGTCTGGAGGAAAGAAGGTTTGTACACAAACATAGAAGAGGATTCTTTATGGTAAGAGCAGTGAGACTATGGAACTCTCTGCCTGAGGCGGTGGTGATGGTAAGTTCACTAAACGAGTTCAAGAGAGGCCTGGATGTATTTCTGGAGGGTAATAATATTACAGGTTACTAGAGACTAGAGATGGGTCGATCCAGGGAGTAATTCTGATTGCCTGATTGGAGTCGGGAAGGAATTTTTTTCCCTAAAGTGGGGAAAATTGGCTTCTACCTCACAGGGTTTTTTTTGCCTTCCTCTGGATCAACTTGTAGGAAAACAGGCCGAACTGGATGGACAGATGTATTTTTTCAGCCTTATAAACTATGTGACTATGTTACTATTATACACTGCTCCTTTCCAAGGTTACGACCACCCTGCAATCCAACAGTAGTGCGGGACAGTGGGAGCTTACATAGGCTGGTGCTTTTTTCTATAGTGTGCAAGCACGGCCACCTCTGCTGGTTTGAAGGGTGGTCATAACCATAGAAACAAGTTATATATAATGGGATGGACAAATTAATCCAGCCAGAAAAGGAAGCAATATGGATAATAACAATGCATTAGTAAGTGCCTTGTATTAACTTTCTTTACATAATATATGCTAGTTGCGGAAGTGACACAACCCCTTTATGTTTTTATTGTCTGTATAAATTATGACTGGATGACTTGCTCCCTCCAGAAGGTAGTGTTACTCCTCTGAGTACAGCTTAATGGCCAACAGTTCCCTGTCACAATTGAAATAATTACATTTAGGAGATTAAAAAGGACGACTGAGGGGAGATCTAATAACTATGTATAAATATATCAGGGGTCAGTACAGAGATCTCTCCCATCATCTATTTATCTTGAGGACTGTGACTGTGACGAGGGGACATCCTCTGCGTCTGGAGGAAAGAAGGTTTGTACATAAACATAGAAGAGGATTCTTTACGGTAAGAGCAGTGAGACTATGGAACTCTCTGCCTGAGGAGGTGGTGATGGTAAGTTCACTAAAAGAGTTCAAGAAGGGCCTGGATGTATTTCTGGAGGGTATTACAGGTTATAGTTACTAGAGAGGGATCGTTGATCCAGGGAGTTATTCTGATTGCCTGATTGGAGTCGGGAAGGAATTTTTTCCCCTAAAGTGAGGAAAATTGGGTTCTACCTCACAGGGTTTTTTTTTGCCTTCCTCTGGATCAACTTGTAGGAAAACAGGCTGAACTGGATGGACAGATGTCTTTTTTCGGCCTTACAAACTATGTTCCTATGTTACTAAAAAGCCTCAGAAAAGAAGCCACAAGTGCAATACCAAGGAATCAAAAAGTCATATGTACCTCAAATTAGTACCAATCAAGCCACCACCTCATCCTGCAAAAATTGACCCCCTACTTAAGACAATCAGCCAAAAAATAAAATAAAAAAATATCAATTTCAGAAAATAAAGACCTAAAACATAATTTTTTGTTTGAAAAATGTTTTTGTGTTAAAGCAAAATTAATAAAAGAAAAGTAGCCATATTAGGTATTGCCATGTCCATAGCAACCAGCGGTATAAAAATATGACATAATCTACCCCCTCAGGTGAACGCTGTGAAAAAAATAAAATAAAAACTGTTGAAAAAAAAGCCATTTTTCGTCACCTTACATCACAAATAGTCTAATACCAAGTGATAAAAAAGTCATATGTACCCCAAAATAGTACCAATGAAACAGTTCCCTTATCCTGCAAAAAAATGAGCCCCTACATAAGACAATCGCCTAAAAATAAAAACAAATGTGACTTTCACAAATTGGACACTAAAACATGACTTTTTGTTAAAAACAATAAAAATTTTAAAAAACTATAAAAAGTAGACATATTTGATATTGTCGCATCTGTAACAACCTGCTCTATAAAATAGCACATGACCTAAACTGTTAGATGAATATTATAAAAATAAAAACTGTGTCATAACGGCCATTTTAAAATAGAGCGATCAAAATTCATATGTACCCCAAAATAGTATCAATAATATTGTCACCTTTCAAAAACCATATGGTGCTTCATACAGCATTTTATAACCAAAAGTGGGGGTTTCTGTAAACTTTCTAATCAGGGTAATAGATATTGAGTTTTGTTTGGCTGTGAATCCTTGATGTGTTATAGAATAAAAATGGATTAAAACAGAAAATCTGCTAAAAAAGTGAAATTTCGTCTCCATTTTCCTTTAATTCTTGTGAAATACATAAAGGGTTAAGAAAGTTTGTAAAATCAGTTTTGAATACCTTGAGGGATGTAGTTTTGAAAAAGGGGTCATTTCTGGGTGGTTATGTAAGCCCCACAAAGTGACTTCATAACTGAACTGGTCCTGAAAAAGTGGGTTTTAGTAAAAACAATTTTTACATTAGTATTAGTATTTTTTATACTAATATACTAAAAATTGAAATAACATTTTCAAAATGATGCCAACATAAAGTAGATATATAGAATGTTAAATAATAAATATTTTATGAGGTATCGCTATCTGCCTTAAAAGCAAAGAAATTGAAATTTTGAAAATTGTGAATGTTTTAAAATTTTTGGTACATAAATATAAATTTTTTCATAAATAAAAGTGAAATATATTCACTCAAATTTGTGACTGTCATGAAGTACAATGTGTCACGAGAAAATCAACATTCTCAGAATGGCTTGGATAATTAAAAGTGTTCCAAAGCCATTGCCACATAAAGTGACACGTGTCAGATTTGCAAAAACTGTCCCGGGATAAAAGGGGTTAAAGGATGTCACAACACAAACATAGAGAAGATCCTGCAAGATTTCAGGGCGCATTTATTAAGACTTAATAAGCCCCTGTGCTGGCGGTGGATCGCCAAAGTTATGTAGAGGCGGTAGACACCACCAATTCTAAATGTAGGACAGCTTCCTTGATGTCTTCCAGTTAGACCATTTTCTATGCCCAAACCAGGTGTAGATCTTGCCCGTCCATGCCATGTCCCTTCTTTTAGACCTGGTGTGAGCAGAAAGAAAGTTGCAGATTCTGCTGCAACATGACGTGCAACAGAATCTACGCCAGATATATGCCACAAAAGTGGTATATATCTGTTCGTAAATGACCCCCTTCATTCACAAACTCTTGAATGACTGCTGGAGCGTTACTAAATCTAATGCACATAACTGAGTACTGGCAGTGGCCATCACAGGTATTAAAAGCAATTTTTCACTCAGTGTCGATTATGGATTAGGTTATAGGCTCCGCAGAGATCCAGCATAGTGAAGATCCTAGTGCCATGCAATCTCTCAAAAAGCTCAGGGATAAATGGTAGTGGACATTTAAAAAAAATATATTTTTACTTTATTGCCATATCAAAATTAAAATACATCAATAATATAGTAAAAGAAAAAAAACTATATTCCATTAATACCATATTTTTTTTCCATTTTTTTCTTCCCTCTTTTTTCCATTTTCTTCTCTTCGTTTTTTATTCCCCCTTTCTTCCATTTCTTTCCCTTTTTTCCCCCTCCCCATTTCCCTCTCCTCCCCTTTGGTGTGCGCCTCTAATTCCCCCCGGATGGAGGATGGGGGGGCAGGGTGCACAAAAAAAAAATTTCCACTACCAGTACAACCAAATCCTATTCCATTTTTCTTTAATGTTTCTTTCCTTATCATCCTTCAGGCAGCACAACTCAAAGGGTTAATGTCTTGCTTCTCCCGTCTAGGACAGTAGATAATCATTAGTAAATCAGACTAATTAACCCCCCTATAAAGGAGTGCACACTCACTAGGTAGATGTGTTTTTTTCTTCTGTCCAGGACAATGAAGCTCACACATACAGAGGCTCCTGCTGCTGTGAAGGCCAGTATGGCTGTTAAGCCTAATATTATATAACTGGAAGTGGTCTCCAGAGTATCATGTATCATATGAGATGCTGGAAGAGTGTCCAGAGTTATATGCAGGTCATAGAGCTGAAAGTGTGCTCCAGATCTAACAGCATAACATGTCTGATCTGGAAGAGTGCCCAGAGTTATATGTATGTTATAGAGTTGGAGGGTTGCTCCAGAACTAACTGCATGACATGACTAATCTGGAAGTGGTTTCCAGAGTTTATTTTTCCCATTGGCTGTTCCATGGGATGATTGAGCTGAGATTTATCCTGGAGTGGTCCTGGTGAGTTTTTCATATGCAGCGGGGATTTCCTGCAAACTATCAATGTATATTCAGGGTGTGTCCCTGTGAGAAGTGTTGGTTTGGCCATTACACGTACTAAGTTATTAGCTTCGGGCCTGAAGCAGTGTCTCCTTCTCAGGAGCCATTTTGGAGTAGAGGTATATAGGTGCAGCTGAGCTAAACTTGATGGGTTACGTGTTAAGTAAAAAAATGGCACAAGAGGTTAACTCTCTCAATGTATTTCAATAGTTTTTCACAAAGATGTATGAGATATCTGCCATGTGTTATCAGTGTCATTTTTAGCTCAGCTACATCTGTGGCTCTGTACTGTGTGAGATCTTACTGCAGCAGTGGAATTACAGCAGCTTTAAGGATCCTGTGTCCTGGAATGGCTCATATGTAGCTTGTATGTATGTGTGAGCAAAATAATGTTACAAGTACAGAACTCTGCAAAGAATCCCATAAATCTAATGTTAGTATGTGATCCAACTGTGGACAATGTAGGAGATGTCCTCACCAACTGTGGACAATGTAGGAGATGTCTGCACCAACTGTGGACAATGTAGGAGATGTCCGCACCAACTGTGGGCAATGTAAGAGATGTCTGCACAATTGTCTCTCAGCCACTGGCATAACTATATTGGTCGCAGCGGTCGCAGTTGCGACCGGGCCCCTAAGCCAGGGGGGCCCAGAGAGCCCCCCATGCCAGTGGTGCTCTACTTTTCCCTTTATAAGATGCAGTGCAAGCCCCTCCCCTACTCCTGTGCAACGGCCACTGCTGTCGCTAGTCAAGATTACTATCAGATCAGCCCAGGCAGCCTTTCTGTCTACAAATGTATAGTTTCCTGACCTCTTCGATAGAAGCTCTAACGTGGGCATTAGTCTACATTGCAAACCAGCTTTGTTTCAGGAAGAAACCAATGGTTATCAAGTGTGGTTTGTCTTGTGGTAATCAAGCCAGAAACTCCTGTTTTGATGGCTTCGTCTGAGAAATACTGAACAAAGTAGACCTTCTGGCCGTTCCAATAACTCTGGTCAGAAAGTACACTTCCACATTCTTTGAGTTCAGGGGAGGTGGTCTCCTCAAGAGATGTATCTGTGATCCAATATCAGAGACCTGGGAGGAATATATCTAGCTCTTCATTTAGGGGAGGCTCAAGAATCAGTCAATGGTGGAGCAAACAGGTAATATCTCCTCCATATGCTATATCAACAATTGACACAGGACTCTCTCCGATCCACGAAACGGTCAATACAGTCAAATTATGACTTGGGCAGTGGAATGTTAAACCATAAACAGCCATTCACTTTCAAGGTATTCAGAATGTTCAGGCGGATCTGTTAAGTAGGTCACAGTTTAAAGGGGTATTCCCACCTGCTTAATCACATCTGTCAATGTTCCTTATGCCATAATAATGAAATAAGTAATATGTGTTGATTTTGAAAAATGTACCGTTCATCTGATGTTCCTGTGTACATAGGCCGGGTCCGGAACACATGGCTCAGGCGGTTGTCAATAGTTACGGCCACCGCCGCGGCCCTCTTGGGCCTCCTGGCCACGCTTGAGCCATACGCAGCCGCTCCGAGCGGCTTGAGCTGTGAGCGCGCATTTCCGGAGCATGCGCAGAAGCAAGTCTTCAGTCTTCGGGAGATTTCATTTTTTGGACATGCGCAGAAACGCTTTGCAGTTTGCTCATTTACCTCAGTGATACGGCGCTTCATCTGCTCCGGAGTTTTTCACACATTTGAAGCTATGGGCTCTATATATTCGATTTTATTACCTTTTAATCTGACAGGCAGCTGGCATAAATAGTATATACTAAGCTCTACTGAATTTGTATTTATCTAGTAAGTTTATTTAAACTTTTAATGGTAATCTGAAGCAATAATGTTTTTTATTTGATGAACTGTGTTTTGGTTATTTTTTAGATAAAAATGTTTAAAAAATGAATGAAATTTGTGATTAAATAATTTATTTTGCTATTGTGTTTTTTTTTTTTCTTTCAAAAGTATGTTTTGTTTTTTTTTTTAATTTTTTTTGTGGCCAATACCTTGTAATAGTTTTTATTTTAGGGAAAGGAAGCCATGTAGTGTCCCTTTATCCAAAAGTCTGGTTCAGGGCTCATTCACATGACTGGTGGACCGTGTATTGTGGGCCACATATGTTGGATTGTGGACCCATTCTCTTCAATGGGTCTGCAATTCTGGCGATGTATTGCTGAGGCACGGTTTTGAACTTGTGTTTCTGTCCGTGCCTCCGCACTGGTCCAAAGTAGTGGGTTTTTTTGGCTGTTGTGGACGATGGATGCGGATCATGGACCCTTTTCCAAAAAATGGGTCCACAATCCTAATCCGGCCGCACCACTGGCAGTGCCTGTGCAATGTGGATGGTATATTGGTACATTACAGTCCACAGCAGGGTCTCTGACTGTGGCTGCATTATAGCAGACCCGCTCTAATTTGTTGGCCGCCTGGTGTGTGTTCCGCTCCGCTGGGAACATACGGCCAGGCGCCTCATTCAAAGTGCCTATACTTGTCCGTGCATGCGGACAAGTATAGGGCATGCTTCAAAGGAGCTGCGGCACGGAGCTAGGTCCGTGCGGCGGCTCCCTGCTCCATAGAGGTGAATGTGCCTGCATCTATTCCCGCAAGATTGCAGAATAGATGCGGCCCCATTCACACGGTCATGTCCATTCCTTTTTTGGCAGACTGTATGGCGAACCATTCATGTCATTGGATTTTCCTGAAAATGGACTGTACTCTGTGTGCTTTCCGTTTCTGTATGGTCTTGTTCACACATCTGTTTTTTCTTTCATTATTTCCACCAGTTTAGGGACCAGTCATATGGCTGTAATATTGGGTGTATGTAATAATGCGGACGGCTGTTGCCTGTTTATTGTGGACCCGCTATATGTGGCCTACATCATGGCCATGGAGGGCACGCGTTTGTGTGCATGAGCCCTTAGTCTCTTCAGGCCGGGAACAGGCTGCCTGGAGGTCTGGCAGCAGCATGGCAAACATGCAGAGTGGTAGGCAGAATATAACTATAGTATTCAGTTTATTTCCGGGCCTGCCTTTCGGTATGTTTTCTGTGTTTGTGCTGGACCTCGTTTTTGTGAATGGGGCTGGTGCGGACTTCTGATGGCACAATAGGTCTGCACCTGCACAATGCACTCTCATTCTTTCCTATAGTAGCAGCGTAGATCACGAAATCAGGGGTCCTCCAGGCACAGCACTCCCTGTTCCCTTCTCAATATAGGTGGGGGTCCCAGTAGTGGGACTTGTTCCGTTTATAAGTGGGTGCATAGCCAAGCGATATGGCCCCATAGTCTGAGTTTTATTTTTTTTTGTAGAGACTGTGGAACTGCACGTAAGCAATAGTTGTTTTTTTTTACGTGTTCCAACCTGACCCACACTAATGTATTTGTGGACGGTACTAAACCTTGAACACCAATGATGCAATTGAGACTATAAAAATAAATTATTAGGTGACTTAAAATATATATATAGTGATTCTTCAAGATACAATGGTCTGATGATACATTATTTAGGACATCCAATGGTCTTTTTTGATCCATTGTAAGTTTAAACTGGACTATACATACAATGCCTCAGACTTATTCAACCCATCAAGGGCAGTTGTCTGGTAATAAAAATTAATAGTTGCTCGTTAGCTATTCCAGACTGCTACAGTGTTTGCAAAAAAATTTTTGTCATCCAATTGTGCAAGTTCTTCAGAGGCCTGTAACTGACATCATAGGTAGACCTCAACTATGAGAGTCCAAATGAGAAAACAAATCCGGAAAATCACATTGTCTGTTTTTTAAAGAATTTATTTTCAATTTATGGTGGTATATAAGTATTCGGTCAATTCCAAAAGTTCATCTCAATATTTTGTTATATATCCTTTGTTGGCAATGATAGAGGTCAATCGCTTTCTGTAAGGCCCCATTCACACGGCTGTGTGAATGGGGCCGTATCTATTCCCTCCAAAGGTTTTCTATGGAGATCTGGAGACTGGCAAGGCCATTTCAGGACCTTGAAATGCTTCTTACAAAGCCACTCCTTCGTTGCCCTGGCGGTGTGCTTGGTATCATTGTCATACCTGAAAGACCCAGCCACGTTTCTTCTTCAATACCCTTGCTGATGGAAGGATGTTTGCACTGAAAATCTCACGATACATGGCCCCATTCCTTCTTTCATGTACACGGATCAGTCGTCCTGGTTCCTTTGCAGAGAATCTGCCCTAAAGCATGACGTTGCCACCCCCATGCTTCACAGTAGGTATGGTGTTCTTTGTATGCAACTCAGCATTCACTCTCCTCCTACCAAGATATGTTGCGTTTCTGCCAAACAGTTGTACTGTGGTTTCATCTGACCATATGGCATTCTCCCGACAGACCTAATCACTCTAGCAAACTTCAGCTGGGCGCAGACATGTCTGGCACTGCAGGTTTGGAATCCATGGCGGTGTAGTGTGTTACTCACGGTAGCCATTGTTATGTTGGTCCCAGCTTTCTGCAGATCATTCACTAGGTCCCTCCGTGTGGTTCTGGGATTTTTGCTCACAGTTCTTATGATCATTTTGACCCCACGGGGTGAGATCTTGCATGGAGCCCCTGATGGAGGGAGATTATCAGTGGTCTTGTATGTCTTCCATTTTCAAATTATTGCACCCACAGTTGATTTCTTCACACCAAACTGCTTGCCTATTGCAGATTCAGTCTTCCCAGCCTGGTGCAGGTCTACAATGTTGTTTCTGGTGTCTTTCGACAGCTCTTTGGTCTTCACCATAGTGGAGTTTGGAGTGTGACTGTTTGAGGTTGTGGACAGGTGTCTCTTATACTGATAACAAGTTCAAACAGGAGCCATTACTACAGGTAATGACTGGAGAACAGAGAAGCCCCATAAAGTATAAGTTGTAGGTCTGTGAGAGCCAGAATTCCTGCTGGTTTTCTGGTGAACAAATTCTTTTTTTCCACCATAATTTGTAAATTTTGTCTCTCATAGTTGAGGTCTACCTATGATCTCTTTTACAGGCCTCTCTCATCTTTTTAAGTGGGTGTACTTGAACAATTGCTTTGTTGCTTTGTTATTTCTAAATTCCGGTATTGAGTTCCGTCATAGGGGCTCAATACCGGAATAAAACGCTTCAGTTTTGTCCTCATTCATTGTCAATGGGGACAAAACTGAACTGAAGACAACGGAGGCTCCTAAAAGCATTCCGTTCCATCTTCAGACCGGAGAGCAAACCACAACATGCTGCGGTTTTCTTTCCGGTCCAGGCATCCTCACCATGACGGATCCGTCATGACCCCCAATGAAAGTCAATGGGGACGGATTTGTTTGGTGTGACATAATGGTAAACAGATCCATCCTCCATTGACTTTAAATGGAGTTCAGGACGGATCCGTCACCTACACACTTACATACATACATACATACATACACACACACATACATACTTACATACTCCAGGCAGGTAGGCCATACGTCTTCACGCGCAAGAGGCGCGCAGCTATGACGATTCCCTACAGAGCCCAGCAGAGGGCGCTGTGGGGAATCGTCATATCTGCACGCCTCCTGTGGCTGTGAAGACGTGCGGCCTGCAGAAGAATGTAAGTATGTACAGTTAGGGCCAGAAATATTTGGACAGTGACACAATTTTCGCGAGTTAGGCTCTGCATGCCACCACATTGGATTTGAAATGAAACCTCTACAACAGAATTCAAGTGCAGATTGTAACGTTTAATTTGAAGGGTTGAACAAAAATATCTGATAGAAAATGTAGGAATTGTACACATTTCTTTACAAACACTCCACATTTTAGGAGCTCAAAAGTAATTGGACAAATAAACATAACCCAAACAAAATATTTTTATTTTCAATATTTTGTTGCGAATCCTTTGGAGGCAATCACTGCCTTAAGTCTGGAACCCATGGACATCACCAAACGCTGGGTTTCCTCCTTCTTAATGCTTTGCCAGGCCTTTACAGCCGCAGCCTTCAGGTCTTGCTTGTTTGTGGGTCTTTCCGTCTTAAGTCTGGATTTGAGCAAGTGAAATGCATGCTCAATTGGGTTAAGATCTGGTGATTGACTTGGCCATTGCAGAATGTTCCACTTTTTTGCACTCATGAACTCCTGGGTAGCTTTGGCTATATGCTTGGGGTCATTGTCCATCTGTACTATGAAGCGCCGTCCGATCAACTTGGCAGCATTTGGCTGAATCTGGGCTGAAAGTATATCCCGGTACACTTCAGAATTCATCCGGCTACTCTTGTCTGCTGTTATGTCATCAATAAACACAATTGACCCAGTGCCATTGAATGCCATGCCTGCCCATGCCATCACGTTGCCTCCACCATGTTTTACAGAGGATGTGGTGTGCCTTGGATCATGTGCCGTTCCCTTTCTTCTCCAAACTTTTTTCTTCCCATCATTCTGGTACAGGTTGATCTTTGTCTCATCTGTCCATAGAATACTTTTCCAGAACTAAGCTGGCTTCTTGAGGTGTTTTTCAGCAAATTTAACTCTGGCCTGTCTATTTTTGGAATTGATGAATGGTTTGCATCTAGATGTGAACCCTTTGTATTTACTTTCATGGAGTCTTCTCTTTACTGTTGACTTAGAGACAGATACACCTACTTCACTGAGAGTGTTCTGGACTTCAGTTGATGTTGTGAACGGGTTCTTCTTCACCAAAGAAGAACCCGCTGTTGTCATCCGTGGACGCCCAGGCCTTTTTGAGTTCCCAAGCTCACCAGTCAATTCCTTTTTTTCTCAGAATGTACCCGACTGTTGATTTTGCTACTCCAAGCATGTCTGCTATCTCTCTGATGGATTTTTTCTTTTTTTTCAGCCTCAGGATGTTCTGCTTCACCTCAATTGAGAGTTCCTTTGACCGCATGTTGTCTGGTCACAGCAACAGCTTCCAAATGCAAAACCACACACCTGGAATCAACCCCAGACCTTTTAACTACTTCATTGATTACAGGTTTACGAGGGAGACGCCTTCAGAGTTAATTGCAGCCCTTAGAGTCCATTGTCCAATTACTTTTGGTCCCTTGAAAAAGAGGAGGCTATGCATTACAGAGCTATGATTCCTAAACCCTTTCTCCGATTTGGATGTGGAAACTCTCATATTGCAGCTGGGAGTGTGCACTTTCAGCCCATATTATATATATATAATTGTATTTCTGAACATGTTTTAGTAAACAGCTAAAATAACAAAACTTGTGTCACTGTCCAAATATTTCTGGCCCTAACTGTATGTGTTTGTGTGTCTTTGTGTTTGTATGTGTGTGTATGTGTTGTGTGACATGTGTGGGGGCGGAGCGCAGTCCTGGCTCCATACATGTACCTGCAACAGCCCGGATCCGGCGGCACCCTTCACCCGCTGGATCTGTGATGCCGCTAGTGTGAAAGTAGCCTAAGTTCTTTTTTTCTCCCCTGTATATGCAATGTTTTATTTTTTATCTAACTTTCTGGCACCTTGGATGACATTTTGTGGCATTGTAACTGTTTGCTAAACTTCCAGTGTTTTTTTCCTACTGTTGTTGTCCTATTTAAAATTAATTTTTTCCCTTGAGTGACCACTGTATATAATGTAATATAAATCTTTTTGAAGAGACATAATAGCTTTGTCAATTTGAAATATAAATAATTTTTAAAATAGCTTTTAATATTTAATTAGCCTAATGTATTTTTCTTTATTTTAATTTTTTAATCTAACTTTTTTAAAGTAATCATCATAAGTAAATGATTTCCAATAATTTAAATTTAACTTAATTTCTAAATTTTTTAAAAGGTATATCAAAATACCATCCTGCCTAATAAAAGGCTGTGCAAATACTTGGAAGTTTAAAGATCCCAATGTTGTAATGCACGTCTTTCCAACAGATCCTAATACAATTTCAAAGCGGCTACAACAAGCACCTGACCATTTCCCAAATGTCCCTGAAATGATAAAAAGGATAGTGGATGGCAAAAAACTGACCACTATCGCTTGTGCTCCAAGCACTTTGAAAATTCTTGCTACCATTATGATGGTATAAAACACAAGCTCCGATCCGATGCATTGCCTACTATTTTTCCTCCTCTCGAAAATTTAGAGAGTCATGATTCTGAATTGAATAGACCAGGCAAGCGTAAGCGTAAACGGAAGAATAAATTGCAAACCCCAGAATGTGGTATCCGCCTGTCTTTCTTGTTCCACCAGGCATGTGAAAACTGTGGATAAAGGAATCAAAATACAGATGTTTTTATAAGCAAAAAACACAGAGCAATGTCAAAGGATGACAGTTATGGGAAAAGGAGCATTGGTACCCAAACCGACAAGATTTCCAAAAAGAGTAGAGGTACTACTTGTGATTTAACCATGCAAACTTCATCTGATGGATTCTTTATGGAACCCAAAACCCCCCAAAAAACACTGGTCTTTCAGAAGATCAGTGAGCATAATTACAGCCGTGCAAATGTAATACAAGTTGAAAATACAGACATAGATTACAAGAATGTTACAATTGATCATGTAAATAATGATTCTATGCCTGATCATGATTTAGATATGGACTGAAACTCAAATTTTTAACCCCTTAAGGCCGAAGCTACTTTTACACTTAATGCCGAAGCCACATTTTTAAAATCTGCCATGTGTCACTTTATCAATTCATAACTTTGGGATTCTTTCACCGATTCGACTGATTCCAAGATTGTTTTCTCGTGACACATTGCACTTCATGACAGCGGTAAATTTGAGTCAATATAAAATCACCTTTATTTATAAAAAAATCCTAAATTTACAGAAAATTTGGAAAAATTTGTAATTTTCAAACTTTGAATTTCTCTGCTATTAAGGCAGATAGTGATCCCTCACAAAATAGTTATTACTTTACATGTCCCATATGTCTACTTTATGTTGCCATCATTTTGTAGATGTAATTTTATTTTTTGGGGATGTTAGAAGGCTTAGAATTTTAGAATCAATTCTTAAATTTTTTTAGAAATTTTCCAAAACCATTTTTTTAAGCACCAGTTCAGTTCTGAAGTCACTTTGTGGGGCTAACATAATAGAAACCACCATAAATGACCCCATTTTAGAAACTACACCCCTCAAGGTTTTCAAAACTAATTTTACAAACTGTGTTAACCCTTTATGTATTCCACAAGAATTAAAGGAAAATGGAGATGACATTTCAAAATTTCACTTTTTTTGCAGATTTTCCATTTTAATCCATTTTTTCCTGTAACAAATCAAGGGTTAATAGCAAAAAACACCTCATAAATTATTACCCTGATTCTGCGATTTACAGAAACACCCCGCATGTGATTGTAAACTACTGTATGGGCGCATGGCCAAGCGCAGAAGGAAAGGTGCGCCAGATGGTTTGTTATGTGATGTGATATTTTTGTAGAGCAGGTTGTTACGAACGTGGCAATACCTAACATGTATAGTTTTTTTTATTTATTTAAGTTTTACACAATAATATCATTTTTGAAACAAAAAAAATCATGTTTTAGTGTCTCCATTGTGAGAGCTGTAGTTTTTTTTATTTTTTGGGCAATTGTCTCAGGTAGGGGCTCATTTTTTGCGGGAAGAGGTGACGGTTAGATTGGTACTATTTTGAGGGGAATATGCCTTTTTGATCGCTTGGTATTACACTTTTTGTGATGTAAAGTGACAAAAAAATGGCTTTTTTGACCCTGTTTTTATTTTATTTTTTTTACTGTGTTCACCTGAGGGGTTAACTCGTGTGATATTTTTGTAGAGCAGGTTGTTACGGACGTGGCGATACCTAACATGTATAGTTTTTTTAATTTATTTAAGTTTTACACAATTTCATTTTTGAAACAAAAAAATTCCATGCTTTAGTGTCTCCATTGCGAGAGCTGTAGTTTTTTTATTTTTTGGGCGATTGTCTCAGGTAGGGGCTCATTTTTTGCGGGAAGAGGTGACGGTTAGATTGGTACTATTTTGAGGGGCATACGCCTTTTTGATCGCTTGCTATTACACTTTTTGTGATGTAAAGTGACAAAAATAGCTTTTTTGAACCTGTTTTTATTTTTATTTTTTTACGGTGTTCACCTGAGGGGTTGGGACATGTGATATTTTTGTAGAGCAGGTTGTTACGAACGTGGCGATACCTAACATGCTTGGGGTATTTTCTATCTTTTTTTACTAATTTCAAATTTGAGTTTTGGGGGGAAAAAGGGATTTTTTTTAACACTTTTTTTTTTACACTTTCTTAGACTCAGACCCACTTGGTTCTTGAAGATCCAGTGGGTCTGATTGTTCTATAATACACTACAGTACACTATATAGTGTACTGCAGTGCATTTTCACTCTTGCTAAGCCTTGTCAGGCTCCTGCCTTTAGCAGGAGCCTGATGAGGCTTAGCTTTCACCATGGCAACCGAGACGCTTCTGAAAGCGTCTGGTTGCCATGGTAACCATCGGGACGCTGCCACAGCAGAGCAGCGTCCCGATGGAAGGGAGAGGGAGCTTCCTCCCTCTCATCTGGCCACACCATCGGCGCTGCCAGCGCCCGATGAGAGAGGGAGGGAGCTCCCTCCCTGTTAACCCCTTCCATACAGCGGTCCCTACGGACCGCGGCATGGAAGGGGTTAAACTGCTGACATCGGTGCCAGCACCGATGTCAGCAGTTTCAAGCAGAGTATCAGCTGTATGCTGATACTCTGCTTGATAACCGCTCGCCATCCTGATAAATCATTGCGGGCGGCACTCCGCCGCAGCCGCCCACACATCGCCTGCCCGCTCGCCCGCTATATCTCCCCCCCCACCCACCCAAACGGCCATCAGAGAAAACAGTGGGGTGGGGGGGGATATATTTATATATATTATAGTGTTAATTTTTTTTTTTATTATTTTACAGTTTATTGCAGCTACGATCGCTGCGATTGGCTAGTCTGAACAGACTAGCCAATCACAGCGATCGCTAGCCCGGGACCGCCCCCATTGGTCCCGGGCTGGTTAGCTGAGACCCCTGGCTGTAAGTAACAGCCGGGGTCTCAGCTCTGTCACCATGTCAGATTTGAATATTCCAAGGCACGCAAATCATGGATTGTGAAAACTTTATATGAACCTAAATCATGTGACTTTTTAAAAAAATATAATGAAGGAAATAATTAATTACATTTGCAGCAGGCGAAAGACAATCCAACTGGCAAAGCATTTTACCCTTACTTCCTTCAAATATAGCCCCTATACAAAGACCAGACAGAGCAGAATTGCTGAAGAATCTCCGGTCCAGATTTTAAATTTATTTGCCCATTAAATTTCAAAATGTTCTTTTTGTCTTTAAAAAAAAAAAACAGTCCTGTATCTAAAAGAAATATAAATATATATATATATATATATATATATACATATATATATACATATATATATATATATATATATATATATATATATATATATATATTATAATATTTATATATATATATATATATATATATATACTGTATATATATAAATATAAATTATAAATATATAAATTGGATGTTTAAACTTATCAAAAGTTTGTTAATGTTAATTTTTAAACAATATTGTATTTCAAATTTATTAACTATAAGGATATTTATTAAAAATATAATTGGTTATGTTATTATAAAAACGAAATATGTATTTAAATGTTTTAAAATTTAAATTAAACATAATACACTGCTATATTCAGACTTTAAAAAATACAGCAAATCAAAATAATATCTGGAGTTTTAAAATAGTGAAAACCAAATGTCATAAATAAAAGCGTACACACTTGCTTTGGAGGGCAAAGTAGAATTGCCTTATGGATTCCATAACCATAGTGAAAACAAAGTTGAAAATCAAAATGGAATGTCTTTAGAATGTCTGTATATCATTCCATCATAATATCACTCCAGTCCGTATGGTTCTCCGTAATGTAGGAGAGGAAACCGGACATATCTGTTATGCTGTCTATAAAGTTTACTTTATCTCCTGTTATTACCTAAAGCTCTTTACCTTTTACCACCAAATGAAGCGTAAAACAAGTATAGAACATGAAAGGCACTCATCCGTACTTGCTTTCTATGGACAGTAGTAATCAATCTTATTACCTATTTATAGTGTAGTTTCTGCTGCCTTGTAAAAGGGATAACACCATCTCACAAATGTACTTTGTTAGATATAGCCATACAATACTAATAGAATGTATTTATATAAAATGTACGGTTTGGAAAAATTGTCGATTTGTATATCCATTGTCCCACACACATCAGTCAGGCCGTTGCCCCTAGTTATGACCACCGCGACCATGTAGCAGTGGTGGACGGCTTGCTCCCTTTCTTACCTGCTCAGAGGTAACTGCTGTATTGTGAACAACTATTACATGATCATGCGGAGACACATCTTAGGGTTGTAGTTTTTATTTCGGCGAATCAAAAAGGCAGAGAAATTGAGCCAATTCCAAGATCAGTTCATCTCTATTGTGCAGAAACCCTTTTAAAAAAAACTGTGTTTTGAACTGAACCTGACCATTGCGTTTCAAACCAGTAGCATCAAAAAAGCAGATGTGAAAGTCCCCTAAGATGTGTAAGGGGCAACGGCCTGACTGATGTGTGTGGGATAATGTTTTTCCAATTAGGCAAAACTTTAAAATGGTACATATATTAGTAATATTCTAGGTATGTCTATATCTAATTATTCAAACTACGTTCATGAGTTGGAAATACCACTTTAAAAGAAAGATGCTATACTATCTACTGGGGTGGGGGGGAAATATAAAAAAAAAATTATATATATACATATATCGATATATATATATATATATATATATATATATAGATAGATAGATATCCATATATAGAGATATATAAAAAGAGAAAAAATGTGGAGGTGCAAATTCCTTTGTAGGATCCCGGACTCAGAAATCTTCAATAAGCAGGAAAATTGAGAGACAAGGCAGCACACTGGTCTTCTGTGTCTTCTGTGAAGAAAAAGTGGATCTTTATAGCACAACTGCAACGTTTCAACAGCTCACTGCAGTCTTTGTCAAACCTTGACAAAGACTGCAGTGAGCAGTAGAAAAGTTGCAGTTGTGCAATAAAGATCCACTTTTTCATCACAGAAGACCAGTGTGCTGCCTTGTCTCTCAATTTTCCTGTATAGATATATATATATTTCTAAAAATATATTGAAATCAATTGTCATGTCATACATCTAGATTATATATATATATATATATATATATACCCAAATACAAGATAGCAGCAGCAGCAGCAGCAGCAGCAGCACAGTAGTGAGGTCAGGTGCAAAAAATCCTCAACGGCTCCAGGCCTAGGATTCTTCAATACGTAAATTCCACATGATGAGGCAGCACACCAGGCTTGTGCAAAGGTTGTGGATCTTTATTCCATGCAACGTTTCAGCCCAGCTCAATGGGGCCTTTGTCAAGCCCATATATAAATATATATATATATATATATATATATATATATATATTATCAAAGGGAAATTTAAAGCAGCATCAACCCGTCTGTGAGAGCTGGAGTGCCAGCGTTCAAGTTGCAACCAACAATTTAAAGTGGTTTTGCAGTTCTAAAAAAATGAAGATCTATCCTCTGGAGAGATAATCAATATCTGATCGGCAGAACTCCGACACCTGGGACCCCTGGCGATCAGCTGATATAGAAGGCAGCAGCGCTACTTACCGCAGGGCCAGTGACGTCACGACTAGTATCACTGACCTGGGCGGGGCAAAGCTCTGTTCACTTGAATGGAGCAAAGCCATGCCCAAGCCAGTGAAACTAGTCGTGATGTCACTGGGCCAGTGGTAAACCTGATGATCTATCCCAAGGCCAAACTGTAGAACCCCTTTAATAACGCAGAAAGACGGACAGCAGCACATCCATGAAGTAAAGTGAATAGTATCCTTTATTCACCAACACATGGGTGAATAAAGGATACTATTCACTTTACTCCATGGATGTGCTGCTGTCCTTCTTTCAATATATATATATATATATATATATATATACAGTACATACACACGCACTCACACACTCTCACCACACACATCACACACACACTTACCTGATATTGGTTTTCTGTTACAAAAATTTTCAATTACATAAGTCTTTTTGATTAAAAAAAAAAGTTAGCAAATGTTAAAAATTAACAAGATATGTATGTATGTTTGAATTAATTTCAATAAAGACATGACAGAATGTTTTAAATTTTCAAAATGTAAATATATAGAATTTGTAAACCAGTTCTTTTTTTCCATAAAAAAAAAAGTCAGCAACAGGGTTTTTCAAACCACTAACAACAAAAGTTCGACTCAGGCAAATTACCCAATAGCTATAGCAGCAGGTGGGTGGCGCATTGCAACCGCTATTGCACTGGGCATTTTGAAGTCCCCTACAGCAACATTGACTATAATAAGGTAGGCAGGAGGTCTGGTTGCAGTGCAGCAATCCTGCTGATAGGTTGATTTAAAAAAAACATGTAGTAGTTGTAGCCCACATTCACATGACCGTGTGAATGGGGCCGCATCTATTCTGCAAAATTGCAGACTAGATACGGCCGCCACACGAAGCTAGCACCCTGCCGCGGCTCAGTTGAAGCATTTTGAATGGGGCTGCTGGCGTGAGTTCTGAGTGCGGCGGAACACAAGCCAGGCAGCACCTGTTTTTAGGCCCCTTATCCAGAATATGTTCGGAATGCATAGTGTGGACCTCTACCACACCCCCATTATAGAAAAAGGGCTGGATTGGACTTCCCCCTGCTAGGTAAAATGTTGAAGGGGCCAACAGCAGACTTCCATGTGTACAAGCCTGCATATAGCCTGCAAATACTGGCTGTTTATACACAGGGAGATGCAGTGGCTGATTATCAAGCATCATAAGCAATAATAATTTACTACCGTAAACATGATAAATTTAAAACAAATGCAAAAGGGGCTATCCAAAAGTAACAAATGTCCCTATATACCATGACTGCGACAATTACTCAGACTTCACTGCTTCTCACATAGATAATTTAAAACTTCAGTAGTTTGTGTCGTTAGGCGTTACCCCTGGATGTTTGCATATATGTATGGTGGAACTGGCATAACGCTGGTTACAGTGAATAAGCCATTTTCAAACCATGCACGGGTCACAGGCATATGGGGGGCATTTGTTACCCTTTTAAAGTAAGCATTACATTTTTGGATACATACACAACAGGTTGGTAGTACATTTGGATTTATATAATATCAATGCAAATAATGTGAACTATAAGTGTAATGAATGTTAGCATGTCCCATCCGATAAGAAAAATCAAATATGGATAGTCAATCAATTACACGTTTACAAAAACATAAAACGTTTGCTGCACACATACGTTACGATCAATAGAATAAGTAGTGTTTGCGCGCTCACCAGGTTATGAGAAGTTTATTCACACTGCACCAATATTGAAAATGCGTGTTTACACACAAATACAGTCTCCAAAAAATTGCATACATTGTGTGTAGAGATGAGCGAACATGCTCGTCCGAGCTTGGTGCTCGTTCGAGCATTAGGGTATTCGCATATTCTCGCTACTCGGACGAGCATATCGCGGTCCTCGAGGAAATGGCAACTTCCTCTTCCTGCATGTTAGCCGCCTTTTTTCAGCCAATCAACTTGCAGGAGAGTCTTTGGTACCTCATAGCATCACGTGGGGCCCCTACAAGTCAATAGCAGCGATTGGCTGGCCAGATCAGATGACCTGGGAATATAAGAATCTGGTCCCTCGCTGTTCGCGTCCTACGTCGTCTGCATGAGATTAGGGATAGAGCTGCTGTCTGTCAGTGAGAGTGTTAGGGCCTGAATTTAGTTGTTGGTTCAGCAGGAATCACCCACAAAGAACCCAACAGCCCTTCTAAGGGCTACAAGCACGTTTTTTTTTTGTTCTCTTCCTGGCTGCTGGCTGGTACTTGTAGTGCAGCTACTGCCATCTTGGCTGCACGCTGTTAGGGCGTGAAATTAGAATCTGGTTAGGCAGGAATCATCCACAAAGAACCCAATGCTCCTTCTAAGGGCTACAACGACATTTTTTTTTGTCCTCCTCTCGGCTGCTGGCTGGGACTTGTAGTGCAGCTACCGCCATCTTGGCTGCACACTTTGCACAGCGACTGGTGGCAGAAAGGGGACAGCACATGGTCCACACAGACCCCAATGAAATTGCCCAAAGTCCTCTCAGTACTCATTTTTGCTGCTGCTGTACCTTGGCTTGCTGGGATCTATAGTGCAGTCTAGAGAATAGGTTTTTTTCATTCAATTATATAAACTACAGTCCAGTGAACAATTGTGAGGTGTGCGATACACTCAGGGGCGGTCTTGGCATTTCTGGGGCCCTAAGCGAAGTTATGTCTGGGGGCCCCCCCCCCCCCAATGACACCTCACACCCCTGATGACACGGCCTCTGATGACACGCCCCCCCCCAATGACACACCCCCTATACCTCACTGGAGGGGGGGTCAAGGTTGCCCACAGCCTATGGCGTGTCCCAGACTCCCAGCTCTCTATTGGCTGGGCTGCAGGGGCGTAGCTAAAGGCTCACGGGCCCTGGTGCAAGAGTTCAGCTTGGGCCCCCCCCGCCTAATACAGCGCCCCATACCTCGTACATCCAGTATAATACAGCGCCTCATACCTCTTACATCCAGTATAATACAGCGCCTCATACCTCTTACATCTAGTATAATACAGCGCCCCATACCTCTTACATCCAGTATAATACAGCGCCCCATACCTCTTACATCCAGTATAATACAGCGCCCCATACCTCTTACATCCAGTATAATACAGCGCCCCATACCTCTTACATCCAGTATAATACAGCGCCCCATACCTCTTACATCCAGTATAATACAGCGCCCCATACCTCTTACATCCAGTATAATACAGCTCCCCATACCTCTTACATCCAGTATAATACAGCGCCCCATACCTCTTACATCCAGTATAATACAGCGCCTCATACCTCTTACATCCAGTATAATACAGCGCCCCATAACTCTTACATCCAGTATAATACAGCGCCTCATACCTCTTACATCCAGTATAATACAGCGCCCCATACCTCTTACATCCAGTATAATACAGCGCCTCATACCTCTTACATCCAGTATAATACAGCGCCTCATACCTCTTACATCCAGTATAATACAGCGCCTCATACCTCTTACATCCAGTATAATACAGTGCCCCATAACTCTTACATCCAGTATAATACAGCGCTCCATACCTCTTACATCCAGTATAATACAGCGCCCCATACCTCTTACATCCAGTATAATACAAGCTCCCCATACCTCTTACATCCAGTATAATACAGCGCTCCATACCTCTTACATCCAGTATAATACAGCGCTCCATACCTCTTACATCCAGTATAATACAGCGCCCCATACCTCTTACATCCAGTATAATACAGCGCCCCATACCTCTTACATCTAGTATAATACAGCGCCCCATACCTCTTACATCCAGTATAATACAGCGCCTCATACCTCTTACATCCAGTATAATACAGCGCCCCATACCTCTTACATCCAGTATAATACCAGCGCCTCATACCTCTTACATCCAGTATAATACAAGCGCCCCATACCTCTTACATCCAGTATAATACAGCACCCCATACCTCTTACATCCAGTATAATACAGCGCCCCATACCTCTTACATCCAGTATAATACAGCGCCCCATACCTCTTACATCCAGTATAATACAGCGCCCCATACCTCTTACATCCAGTATAATACAGCGCCCCATACCTCTTACATCCAGTATAATACAGCGCCTCATACCTCTTACATCCAGTATAATACAGCGCCCCATACCTCTTACATCCAGTATAATACAGCGCCTCATACCTCTTACATCCAGTATAATACAGCGCCCTCATACCTCTTACATCCAGTATAATACAGCGCCTCATACCTCTTACATCCAGTATAATACAGCGCCTCATACCTCTTACATCCAGTATAATACAGCGCCTCATACCTCTTACATCCAGTATAATACAGCGCCTCATACCTCTTACATCCAGTATAATACAGCGCCCCATACCTCTTACATCCAGTATAATACAGCGCCCCATACCTC
>ONZH01002821.1:0-70266 GCA_900303285.1 Rhinella marina
ATGGCCACTCGTTTTTCTTTACTTAGCTGCTTTTTTCTTGCCATAATACAAATTCTAACAGTCTATTCAGTAGGACTATCAGCTGTGTATCCACCTGACTTCTGTCCAACACAACTCATGGTCCCAACCCCATTTATAAGGCAAGAAATCCCACTTATTAAACCTGACAGGGCACACCTGTGAAGTGAAAACCATTTCAGGTGACTACCTCTTGAAGCTCATCAAGAGAATTCCAAGAGTGTGCAAAGCAGTAATCAAAGCAAAAGCTGGCTACTTTCGTCCCCAGTCTAGGCAGAGTAGCGGGGAGCTGTTCAGAAAGATGGTGAGGGAGTACCTAGCTGACCATACCAACGTCCTGCGTGATCACTCTGCTCCATACAACTACTGGGTTGCAAAGCTGGATACGTGTCCTGAACTGGCGCTGTACGCCTTGGAGGTGCTGGCCTGCCCTGCCGCTAGCGTGTTGTTAGAGCGGGTCTTCAGTGCAGCTGGTGGCATCATCACTGATAAGCGTACATGCCTGTCAACTGACAGCGCTGACAGGCTGACACTTATTAAAATGAATAAAGCCTGGATTTCACCGGAATTCAAATCTCCACCGAGGGAAAGCAGCTAAACATGAAGATTCTTTATGTATCCTCTCCTCTCCTCCTCCTCCTTCTCTTTATACACAAACGCTGAGCCAACAGGCAATTTTTCAGAGGGCCAACTGGCACTCTTTACAAACAATGTTTACGGAGGGCCACCTACAGGCCCTCTCTCCAATCAATTTTTTAGGAGCGTCAACTACAGACACTCCAAAATAATTTTTCAGGAGGGTCAACTTCAGACACTCCAAAACAAATTTTTGGGAGGCTCACCTACAGCCATTTGACTGCAATCTCAGTCTGACCAAGGCATTGGTGGTGTCACCGCCATGCTGTGTCAGGGTAAATTTTTGGGTGGTTCACCTGCTACCTCAGTCTTACTTGGTCACTCTGTTGTCACCGCCATGCTGTGTCAGGGTAAATTTTTGGGTGGTTCACCTGCTACCTCAGTCTAACTTGGTCACTCTGTTGTCACCGCCATGCTGTGTCAGGGTAAATTTTTGGGTGGCTCACCTGCTACCTCATCTAACTTGGTCACTTTGTTGGTGTCTCCACCAAGCTGTGTCAGGCTTATGCCTGCATCATGGAGCGGGGGATAGGACAGCAGTGCCAGCATGGGCAGTGGTGTCACCCGCAGGCGGTGATGGACCTTCGTTGCAGCTAGTTGGGTGCTTTACTAACATGTGATGGGCATGTACCTTGCCCATCTTGGTTTGGGTCAGCACAATTGTCTTGAGGGTCACCACCAGGCTGTTGCCCAGAATTTGGCATAATGGTACGATTAGGCAGCCTCAGAGGCATCCATGCATGCTGCCCCTGCTGTTTCCTGTCCATGTCCTTGGTGTTTCCATCATTTTCTGAGGTTTCCAGGTTTTCACGCAACCTTCCCTGTGCAGAGCTTTGGTCCCCTGCAAAAAATGCTCGAGTCTCCCATTGACTTCAATGGGGTTCGTTATTCGAAACGAGCACCCGAGCATCTGGAAAAATTCGACTCGAATAACGAGCACCCGAGCATTTTAGTGCTCGCTCATCTCTAATTACAAGCTATATTTACTAGATTTCTGAAGAAGGATAATTGATCCAGGGGATTATACTGATTGACCAATTTGGAATCGGGAAGGATTTTTTTTACTCTTAAGTGATGAAAATTGGCATCTACCATGATTGTTTTTGTCTTCCTCTGGATCAACTTTGCAGGATAATAATCTGAATTGGATGTATGTTTTTTCTGTTGCCTTACAAACTAAGGGGGTCATTTAAAAAATGTGGCGTATATCTGTTAGTAAATGACCTTCTAAGTTACTATATCTCTAGTCTTAGACTGTCCTAGGGTGTCTTAACACATGACATATTTTGCTGCAAAAATTTCTGCAACTAAAATAAGTTCCATTTATCTGAATGGGGCTATTTTGGAGGCAAGAACATGGATTTCTGCAAGCCTCATTCAGATGAATGGAACTGGTTTTTAGTCACAGAAATTTTTGCAACAATATATGTCACATGTGAAGGCAACCTAGGAAAGTCATACCCACTGTCCAGGGATGGTATTTTATAGGAGGTATTCAGCGGAATTCCACATTCATTTCATTTTGTTTAACCTCTTCTCAACATCAGCAGTACATGTACAGCGCTTCGGGAAGTGCTTGTACACCTGCCCGATCAACGGCAGAGGTCCAGCTATTCCTGAAAGTAGTACCTTACCAATGTAAATGTTAACTCATCCTTTTTTCAAAAATGCAAAATTGGTAAAACGTAAAAAAAAGAAACACTATATAAAATTGGTATCTCTGTAATCATACTGATCAGCAGAATAAGGATAGTGGGGTAGATTTATCAAAACTGATTAAAAGGAAAACTGGCTTGGTTTCCCATAGCAACCTTTCATTTATCAGATTCCACCTTTCATTTATCAGAGCTCCTTTGGAAAATGGAAGGTGGAATCTGATTGGTTGCTTTGGACAACTAAGCTAGTTTTTTTTATACCAGTTTTGGAAATCTACCCCAGTGTGTAATTTTTCATGCACGGTTTTCATCCCAATAACAATCTCAAAAAGCAATAGTAGAGTTGCTGCCTTATCTTTATCCTGCTTACCAAAAAGCAAAATAAAAATGGATAAAAAAAGTGTATGTACCCCATAATAGAACCAATGATAAAGCTCCATTGTGAGAAAAATAAAATGTATGGTAGTCAGAAAATGGCTGTACTAGTGTCCAGAGGCCGATCAATAGCAACATTGCGCCCATAAACCATTCCACCCGAATCAGCCTTCCAAAAATCATATGGCACTCCTTCTCCTCTGATCCCTGCCATGTACCCAAACTGCAAATTACAACTACATATGTGTTGCTGTGTTTAGGAGAAAATGCTTAATAAAATTTGTGGCGCTTTTTCTCCTGTTACACCTGGGGAGCTTATGCAACATTTTATTGGAATAAATAAAAAATTTCATTTACACACCCAAGTGTTTTTTTTTTAATTCTATTAAAAGCCTGTAGGGTCAAAGTGATCAGAACACCCCTCAATAAATTCCTTTAGGGGTGTAGTTTCCAAAATGGGGTCACTTTTTTTGGGATTCTACTGTGGGGGTGTAACAGAGGCTGCTGTGTGCCCTCCAAAACCCATATGGCGCTCCTTTCCTTCTGAGCCCTTCTGTGTGCCCATAGAGCAGTTTACAACCACACATAGGGTGTTTCTGTAAACTGCAGAATCAGGGTTTGTTTGGCTGTTCAAATGTAAAATCTGAAGAAAAAATGAAGTTTTGAAATTTCTCCTCTATTTTCCTTTAAATCTTGTGAAACATATAAAGGGTTAACCACATTTGTAAAAACAATTTTGAATAACTTGAGTGGTGTAGTTTCTAAAATGGGGTATTTATGGGTGGTTTCTACTACATAAGCCCCACTAGGTGACTTCAAAACTCAATTGGTTCTTTAAAAAGTGGATTTTGAAAATGTCCTTAAAAATTCAGAAATTTGCTTCTAAAAATCTAAGCCTTCTAATGTTCAAAAAAAATAAAATGACATTCACAAAATGATGCCAACATAAAATAGACAGATGGTGAATGTTAATTAATAATTACTTTATAAGGTATCACTATTCATCTTAAAAACAGAGAAATTCAAATTTAGAAACTAGTAAATTTTTTTAAAAATTTTTGTAAAGTAGTTTTTTTTTGTAAATAAAAGTAAAACATGCCAACTCAGGTTTACCTTTAACATAAAGTACATTGTGTTACGAGAAAACATTCTCAGAATCGCTTGGATAAGTAAAAGCGTTCCAAAGTTATTACCACATAAAGTGACACATGCCAGATTTGCAAAAATAGGCTCTGTCCTGAAGGAGTTAATCATATTTATTTGCATGAGAATAATCCACATAGACAATCCCTGATTCCCAGACTCACCAAAGAATGGTTCTACAGTTCCTATGAAATGTATTTGTGCACACTCACACACCCTCTATTTGTTAACATCCTGCTCTGTAATAAAAGTGAATCATAGCAGCCTCCATTATGATATATTTTACATGATATTTTGTTTTGGAGATTTTAATCAAGGAAATGAACACCTAATAAAAACAATAATTAAAAAGAATAAAACTAACATGGCACAGTTGTAAATATGGCAGCAATAGATCAAGATCAGGAGATAAAAAGGTGCCATCATATAAGATGTAGCTCCAGTTTCATTCCATCAATGATTTTTAATGGGCTTTTCTCAGAATGGACTCAAAGTGCAGTCTAGGAGTAAACTGGTCAATGTGGTATAATGTCCTGAGTAGAGAGAGGAAAAGTGTTTTTGCCTTCAGGTGAAAGCATGAAGATTTAATAATGACAGATATCTAGTTCATAAAAGACAGTTCTCTATCAGTAACTATTAAAATTACATACACGGTATAACCCCCTACCAAGAGATTATTATATTATGGGGTCACACAACAGTAAACTATTAAACATCTGTATTGGGCTTTAGAAGGTTTTTGAATTTAGAAGGTAAAGCAAATGCAGCAAAATAAAATGTGAGAGAAAACTTGCTATAGTCTGCAACTGGTTGTTTTACAATAATTGATGAAACATATAGGGAGTAACATACTTTAAGAGTCAGTGTGGTTACACATTACCAGCACAAAAACTGTTTATTGTTCACTGGCACAAAGACTTCCACAACGGTCATGACAACAAAAACTATAATCACATTTTGTGTCAGCCAAAGATTATATTTATGACTCACATAACTTCACATTCTCTTGTTATCATTTAATGAGATCTTTAAGGGCTGTTGATCATATTAATTCATAAAGTACATACTAGGTAAATATTGGTATTATGTGAAGAAGAAACAAGTAGCTAACAAAAAAGAAAGTACTCTGAAGGGAAAATTATTAATACTATTATACAGACTGAGTGCTGTCCCTCCTTTAGTGTTGCGTGTGATGGGTGTAAAACCTGCTGATATTGGGGTTTAAACAAGGCTAGGTCAACCTAGAGCTGTTTTCTTACAGATCTCAAAAATGTGACTGAAATAGTTGTAAAAAGTGGTGCAAGACTTCATAAATTGCTCTGGCATAAATACAATGGTAAGTCTGCCCTAGTGTTTTCTCTAGGAATAAGGGCTGTACGTCATAAGATACCTTGCAATGTGTCTGCTGCTTCTTTCTTAAACAATGTGGCAGATTTACTAATCCTATAGATGACGTAGACTTACAGTAGAAACACTGGGGTCATTTATTAAAGAGGACCTTTCACCACTCCTGACATGCCTATTTTAATAACTTCATACATTCCCCACTTACTAACAATTCTGGAACATCTATTCTTATGTCTCTATGTTGTGCCATTCCTTTATTATTTGCACTAGAAGTTATGAATAAATTGCTATTTGCCTTCAGTAAGGGAACAGAAGGGAGGTAACCAGTTGGGGGTGTGTACCTGCACAGACTGACTCTATCCAATCAGTGCTGCCATGTTCAGACTGTGCAGGAACACACACCCAACTGGTTACCTCCCCTCTGTACCCTTACTGAAGACAAATAGCAATGTATTCATAACTTCTAGTGAAAATAATAAAGGAATGGCACAACATACAGACATAAGAATAGATGTTCCAGAATTGTTATTACATGGGGAATGCCTGAATCTATTAAAACAGGCATGTCAGGAGTGGTGAAAGGTCCTCTTTAAGATCGGCGTTTTAATACACCTTTAGTTGGCATTGGCCTCTACATCACTACGGCGCATCCACTGCCATGCCTAAAATAGGCGTAGAAAATGATAAATGAGATGGGTTGCCAACCCGCTCCCATCCCTGCCCACACCCCCCCCCCTTCCTTTTTAGACCTGGCATGAACGGGGAAAAGTTGTAGATTGCGGCGCAAATAACTTTTGGACCGCAATCTGCAACAGATATACGATAAAAACTGGCATATATCTGTTGGTAAATGACCCAAAATGTTACTATGTCACTAGTGTTAGACCTTCCTAGGGTGTCTTCACAAAGGACATATTTTTTTGCAGAAATTTCTGCAACTGAAATCAGATCCTTTGCAATGCAATCTGTGCCAGAAATACAGCAAAAAGTGGCATATATCTGTTAGTAAATAACCCCCACTCTCTGCAGGGATAGACAGATTTGTTTAACTCTATACCAACTATTAGTATACTTAGTTTGAGACGGAATTTTACACCAGAATTGTGATGCAATTGTGGATCAAAATGTCACATAAGATGCCTTAGGTAAAAAGCAGAGTGGACCCAGCATGCATGTGGAACCTGCACTCCCTGAATTTTTTGGTGGCCGTTATGGCACGTAACAGGAAGCATTTAGTGTTAGGTTCCCGTCTTACAGAGATCGCCTTGACGTTGGAGCCAATATCCACTGGGTTGAGTCCTCAAGGAGAAACATCAAAACAGACTGCGCTGAGGGATAATAATGGATTTCCCAGAGAGCCAAAAGAGCAGAGGAGGAAGCCTACTACTTGTCAACTTACCTAGTTCTCGCTTCAGACTAGGTTGAGTTAAATGGTCATCCAGTTCAGGACTTATAGTGTGAAGTGTAGCAAACATTATGGACTCCCTGTCTAGACTTGGACTACAGAGACCATGGGACTGTACCAGTTATGTCTTAAGTGTCAATAGGTTGATTAGCTGTTTATTATAGATCTTGGGTTTTGAGTGGTCATCTAGCTTGTACTGCTTTAATGTTATGTCACTTCATGGTGGAAAAAAGAGAAGCAAGAGGGGGAAATTCCTGGGGGGTTCGGTTTAGATTCACCTTTGCCAGGTCCCAATCTTTTGTTCAGTTTCTTATGTTCTGTTTGGGGGGCGGTAGGATAGGGTACACTCCACAAGGGCCGCCCATCTACTGGGGAGTGTCAGTGTTTGCTAGATATCTTATATACAGGAACCATGGTGAACATGATATCTTCGAATGTTAAGAGATTCAGGTCCCCACATAAATGTTTTACTTCATCTTAGCCGGTTAAAGACAGATATTGCATTACTTCAGGAAACGCACATGGATGCATCAGATTTCTTTTGCATGCACAAAATTAGGTTGGGGAAGTTGTGGGAGCATCATCAGTGGGGCACAAAGCCGTGGTCCTAATACTGTTACATAAGCGACTACTCTTCAAAATAGTATCTCAATTGGTAGATGACGAAGGTAGGATAGCACAGTTGCACATGTCTTTGCAAATGGGGCCTCTCAGCATACATAATATATACAGGCCTAATAATTCCAACAAAAAGTTCTTCCGAGCGGTTAATAGACGATGAGCTACTCACTTGGGCTCAGAGAAAGTGGTAGTAGGAGATTTGAATACAGTTCTTAGCTGGGAGGAGCATAGGAAGTCAGACCATCAGTCGCATTACCCACCCCCCTCCCTCCCTCCCACAACACCACCACCACCACCATCAAGAGAAGAGAAAGTTCCCTAAAAGACTTGTTAGATGCATAGGTCTTATAGACCCTTGGAGAAGGTTAAACACAGAAGAGAGAGAATAAACACACTACTCCAAATCTCATACATCGTGGTCCACCATTGATTATATTTTGATTTCAGCTCCACTGTTAAGTCACTGCCTTAGGACAAACTTTGAGGTTTTCATAATTTCAGATCATGCCCCCGTTTCATTACTTATACCAAGAGGCCAGAACTATTTCTGGAGATTTCTATCAGATCTCTATAAAAATGAGGAGTTCTGCAAGCGGCTTGAGGGGTGGTGGGGTGAATGTTTACAAGATAATGCAGTTGCAGACAAATCCCAGCTGACTTGGGATGCAGGCAAGGCAGTTTTGCGAGGCAGGTTACATGTCGGGGTTAAAAAGTAAATTCTATGACCAAATTGCAAAACATAGCGCAACCCTTAGGGAGGAGTACATAACTTTTAAATCTCCCCCATCTGCATAATCTGAGGAATCCTTGAAACGAAATAAACAGGAATATGAAACCTGGCTCCAAAAGAGGGAACTTGTGTCCTGGTAACATAAGGATGCCCAGTTCTATAAACTCAAAAACAAGTCAGGCAAACTAGTTGCTAGATTTTCTAGAGGTTAGCTGATGTCTTTTCCTATTTTAGCTTTGAAAGATGCAGAGGGTAAACTTCAACATAATCCCAAGGAAGTGAATGATGTTCTTAGGGAGTTCTATGAAGCCCTATATAAGGACAATGCAGGGGATTCCATGGAGGTGGAGAGTTGGCTTAATCATGTCCGTTTACCAGCATTGTTACCGGAGGAGCTAGCTGCATTGAACGCAGACAGAGGTACACAAGGCTATCACTCATCTATCCTTGAGTTTCACTGTGGAATATTTTTAAAATCCTGAAAGAATGGATTATTCCCCTTGCTGACCACCCGTTATAACACATATCTGCAGGGATCCCCTATTCCTTCGCTGACAAACACAACACATTTCAAACTATTGCTGAAATCGGGTAAAGACCCCTAATTAGCCTCATCATGCAGACCCATCTCACTAATCAGTATAGACATTAAAATATTGTCCAAAATTATGGCGGACAGACTTGATCTGATATTACTGCGCTTAGTCTCCCCATCTTAGGTGGGTTTCGTCCGGGGAAGAGCAGCATTGATCAATTTTTCGGGGGGTCCTAGCGGTACTAGATGAAGTGAAGATGAGACCCACCGCCCATCAATCCCTGGCTATCCTGATGATTGACGCTGAGAAAGTGTTTGATAAAGTAAGCTGGGCATGGATGGGTACTGTCTTGGATAAGATAGGTATACAGAGCCCTTATAGGAACTATCTGACTGCATTATATACCAATCCCCAGGCAAGGATAAATACCCCAGCTTTTCTCTCTCCTAGTTTTTTATTACATAAGGGGAATCAACAGGGGTGCCCCTTATCACTACTGCTATTTAACCTGGCAATAGAACCTGTCTCTAGATTCCTACATCAGGCTCTTGATGTTGAGGGAATCAAGGTGGGATCAGAGGAGATGAAACACGCACTTTTTGTAGATGACCTCCTAGTATTTTTAAAACACCCTCAGAGGGACCAGTCAAATCTCTTGAGACACCTACAGGCATGTGGGAAACTCTCAAAGTTCAAGATTATTAATGCAACGAAGAGTGAGGTTCTCTTATTGCGACAAAGTACACACATTTTTGGTGGAGGAACTGCACAGCCTCAAGTCACAGAAGCCTCAACCAATATACGCTATCTAGACATAAATACAGGAAAAACTCCAGACTCCATCTACAGCATAATCCATTGATACAAAATATACTGATTGAGTTAGAAAAGTGGATGCACTTTCTGATTTCCCTGTTGCGACACTGCCAGCTAATTAAGATGGTCAGTTTTGCAAGACTTCTTTATCTCATGCAGACCATCCCTCTATTGATTAAACACTCTGATATTATTACTCTGGAGATGGCATTCTGGTCATTCATTTGGATGGGACGCCACACAAGGATATCGTTAAAAATGCAGCTCATGAACAAGTATGGGGGCTTAAATTTCCCAGGCATCTGACAGTATAATTTAGCCAGTAATTTACGGCACTGTGTGGATTAGGTTTTACAAACCAGCAGTTACTGTAACAATTCATTAAAGGACAATTTGGTTCAGCCCTGGTCTCTTTCATCATTATTGCACACCAAATACTCATGCCTGCTTCCCCTGCTCAAGAAGAGCCTCCTGGTTAAAGATACAGTTGCTACGTACTTGGAAAGCCACCAAACAAAAATACGGCTTATCATTCCTGCTATCTAAACATTTACTGGGGTCATCCGGAATTACCGGAGGGCCTGAAAAATAAACCTTTTAGGGAATGGAGAGACAGAGGTGAGTGCAGGATATATGGCATACCTTGGAAGGGAGATATCTCTCTTTCACGGACTAAATTTGGACTAGGATCAGCCCACTTTTGGCCCATCTTCTGATCATGAGCTTCTTAAAGCCAAGAAAGCCTACAAAAAGAGAGTCACTAAAGCTAGATTGTAAAGCGAGTGGGACACATTTATTAAGACTGGCGTTTTAGATGCCGGTCTTAATAAACCCCTGCACTGGCAGTGGATTGCCAAAGTTATGTTGGGCCGATAGCATATCCACCATTCTAAATGTAAACCAGCTTCTTTGGTGTCTTACAGTTAAACCATTTTCTACGCCTAAACCAGGCCAGACCCTTACCCGCACTCGCCACGCCACACCCCCTTTTTAGGTCTGGAGTGAGCTGGGAAGAAGTCGCAGATTCTGCCACTATGTGGCATGTGACAGAATCTTCACCAGATATACGCCAAAAGTGGTGTATATCTGTTCGTAAATAACCCCCAATATGTAATACTTTATTGAGACACAATTAATAAAAAACATTAAAAAGATGAATCATTAAAACAAAAAAGTGTGGTTTTCCTGAGGGATAGTAACAATGAATATGGCGTATTGGACTTAGAAATAACAGTAACTGTATACAAATTAACTATAGAACAGTTCGTTAGAAGAAGTTTCCCCCAGAGGAAAGTGCTGCCAAAATGCACATTGGGGTGTGTTGGGGTGAACACAGGAGTTATCTGGGCTTTTTCTATTAATGACCTATCCTCAGGACAGGTCATCAATATCAGATCGGCGGGAGTCCGACACCCGTCACCCCTGCCGATCAGCTGTTTGAGGACACAGCGTGTGCAGTGTGCACGTGCCATTTCCCTTCTCTTTTCCTGTCCATTGCTGCTGTCCCATAGACATACAGTAGTGAGCAGGAAGAGAGACAGGAGACAGCGCTTGCGCACTATGCGCTCAGTCTCCTCAATCAACTGATAGGCGGGGGTGCCAGGTGTCGGACCACCGCCGATCTGATAGTGTTCACCTCTTTAATGTGGGTACAGTTATGCATGGTACTTGTTCTCACTTACTTTAACTGCATGGCATAATAGTGTATTTTTATAAGTGCGGGTAGCTCTTTTCTACTGACCACAATTGCGCTGCAGTATCTTTAAAGGGGTTCTCCGAGTTATATATATTGATGACCTATCCTCAAGATAGGTCATCAATATCAGATCGGCGGGGGTCCGACACCCGGCACCCCCGCCGATCAGCTGTTTGAAGAGAAGGCGCGCGCCGTATCAGCGCTGCCTCCTATTCATTATTTACATGCTGGCCGTAACGGGGGTAGTGGTGAGTAGGTGTAATTACGCCTAACTGCCCCAACTTACAACTCAGAGAACCCCTTTAACTGGTTGGTCAATTGGAAGTCTTCTTTATTGTATTACTAGTCATTATATTTGTTATCCAGCTACTTTTTCTAACAAACTGTTCTATAGTTACTTTGTGTGCAGGTACTGTTATTACTAAGTCCCATATGCCGTATACTGTTTGTTACTATCCCTCAGGAAAACAGCACCTTTTCTGTTGTAGTGATTAATTTCATTTTAATGTTTTATATAAATCTAGCATTAGTGACTCTGTCTCTTTTTGTAGGTTTTCTTGCTGAATTTGAGTCAGCTTTTTATTAGGGTATATACTATATCTCTGTAACCATCCTTAACTATTCTTAAAGCCAAGATTCAGGGATTTCTCAAATAAGTACCCCTCAAACCCACTTGGTCAATTATTATAATGGGGTACTACTTTAGAGTCTTTATTGGACATCTAATCAAGGTTGAGAAAGGCTACAACGGGTTACCCTTGATCTAAACTGTTTAAGATCTATGATAAATAATTAAGGATCCCATATTTGCACACTAAGATATTGCAGGGTTGGATAAGAATGAGAGAAGCAGTACCTAGTGGGATATGGAGGGAAACTCAATTTAAATTAATGCACAAGGCAATATACAGCTTTCATGAATCACATGTATTGAAAACTGACCGGTTAACCAGTTGCCCAAAGTGTCAAACGCCAAACACAGATATCCTTCATGTTATTTGGTCCTGCTAACAGTCCTCTACATTTTGGGAGATGGTGCAAACCTATGCTACCAGGCTGATGAGAATAGATATCCCATATCCACAGAATTGATTCTGTTCCATTGACACCCAGAGGGTAAACCAATACCTCACATAGTACAAGTAAGTTTTATGGCAGCTAAACGGTGTCTGTTAAAACAGTGGCTGCAAGCCCCTACACCTACGCCTTAGGAGATCCTAAAACAAATTAAGCATTGTCTGCAGATGGAATGCCTGGGAAGTGAACATGTTGAAACTTATGAAAAACTTATGAAAAAATGGAAGGGGTTCTTATGTGCAGCACTGGATGATGAGGGGTTGAGATCTTTTGTTAAGCCTTTTAGTTCAACCAAGTGGTTCCTCGAGGAATGACTGAAAGAGACATTAGTCTGGAACAGGTAGATAGGTAGATATAGTAATTCTTACCACTGGGGCATCGGAGTTTCCGGTGGTTCACATACTGAGGAAGGGAGGTCTGGGAGTAGAGTGGGGGGAGGGAGAGGGCTACCTTCCTTTCAAATGTTAAGTTGGTAATGTCAGAATATAGAAATGTCTGGTATGTATTTTTGTTTTACTGACTATGTTAAAAAACTCAAATATTTTATCTTTTATATCTTTAAAAAATTCCTCATTTTAGCATCCATTTGTACAAAAGTAGGCAATTATTTAGTTAAATGAGAGCATACTGCAGCCAGATAATGGGATATGTAGCATGTGATTATTTCTGTCAAATCTGCCTCCCTAATAATGCCTCACAAGGGACACTATCTCACAGTTTGATAATTAGCACTGCAGAGTTTGTCTTTTTTCTTCTCAGAAGGCTTTACAGTAGATTGAGGAACAGGACAGCAATTCAGCTGTCTGACCATCAGTGAAGTTGGACACTAATGTTGGAAGTAAAGATCACATATGTTTAATGTTCATTGGGATTGAGGTCAGTCAAGTTGCTTCACACCAAACTCAAAAAAGCTGTTACATATGGATCATTTTCTGCATAAGGGTCATGCTGAAATAGTAAAAGGGCTTTTTCCCAGCCTGTATATCAGTGTACATCACTATGCATTGCAGAAACATGCATACTCTGTGGTAGTAAAACAGTTACTGTACGTTAGTATGACTGGCAGGTAACAGGTGTCACTCTTAGAATCAGTTCACATTTCACTTATTTGGTCAGTTACAGGTCCAAAACTGACCAAATAACTGAAGTGTGAACTCAGCCTTACAGGTCAATGCTAGCGTCAGGTATAAAGAACCGTGCAGTAGCTCAAGATTCTACTACAGAGTGAAAGAGAGCATTCCTTTTACACCTTCTGCTGATTCCACATAGATTGCTACAGAACCTGTTCACCCCAAAATCTGTAGTACCCCAATTACAGGATAAATGTATGGAATTACTTATGTATAAAAGAACATGAACACCCCAAAATCAGTAGCATCAGGTCGCTATTTCACCCCAAAATCAAGGATTAATCAAGGAGCATTTATGTATAAAAGAATGTGAACACCCCAAAATCTGTAGTATCAGACCGCAAATTAACCCCAATTACAGAATCAAGGATTAATGGAATTACTTATGTATAAAAGAATGTGAAAAACCTAAAATCAGTAGTATTAGAACACTTTTTAACCCCAATTAATGCAGCAAGGTGTAATGGAAAGAAGCCAAGACTGGTGGCTTGTAGTGCTGGAAGAGGAGGAGAGCTCCTCCTACTCTTCCAGCACTACACGTCGCCATCGTCTCCTTCAGGTGGGACTTGATAAAGGTCCCACTGACCAAAACGGCACCATTTTCTATATCTAGATTTCTTTGCATTCATTTCTGGAATATTCATGCAGCAGATAAAACAATAATTGTTCAAAATATAACTAAAGAAGAGTATTGATTTCATATATATTGTTTGAGTGTGCCCTGAATTCTTGGTAGAATTTTTTCCTGTTGACACAGTTTTACAAAGGCAATTTGTAATGCTATTCTAAAAATAAAATATAGTAAGAAAAGTTTTGCAGAAACATCCGCACAAAAGTATGTCAAAAAGACAATCTTTTGTCATAAATTACACCTATTATACCCTAGGGCAGTGGTGGCGAACCTATGGCACGGGTGCCAGAGGCAGCACTCAGAGCCCTCTCTCTGGGCACCCGCGCCCTGGAAAAAGTCTATGGTGTACCAATATGCTTTAGACCTTTCCTACCATTCATCGGCCCAGGGAGCACTATGAACATCACAGGCAGCATATTGAATGTAGGCAGGTTATTATAACTAAATGATAAAGTACATGGAAGATATACCTTATTGGATTGTAGTATCTAGGTTTAATTGCCATGTTGGCACTTTGCGATAAATAACTGGGTTGTAGGGTTGCAGTTTGGGCACTCGGTCTCTAAAAGGTTCACCATCACTCCCCTAGGGTTATATTTGAAGTGTACATCAGGAACATTTCCCAGAATATACCCAAAATGGAGTGAAAAGCAAAGTGTGAACACAACCTACCAAAATGTGCTGCTAATTAGAGATGAGCGAATCTATTCGCTGCTTCGTAGATTCGTATCGAATCTTACAAATTTTCTACTCCGAAGACAATCCAGATTTTTTCGGCTTTGCTTCGTATTATTCATAAATTTTCATTAAATTTTGAACGCTAATGATATGTACGATACGTACACAACGTACGAAACGTACGCAATTGTCGTGAAGCTGGAAAATGACGATATGCTCCTGGAAGAGCGGGAAAGTGAAGATACGCCCCCCTCAGAACTGAGAAAAAAACAGCCTGGCCCACCGGGATCTAACTATTTGCACATATAGGGAGTGAAGACTCCTACCTCAGTACTCCACCCTCCTCTGAACCAGTTTAGACCAGCGCTGAACACTGATCAGTAGCAAGTATTGCTAAAGAGCTGCGTCCGAACTGGAACCAGATTGTCTTTGGGAACGAGTTTCCCGAACCACCGCCCGCTCCAGACATCAGGTTGTCACACTCTGAACTCAAGAGAAACCCAGCTTCAGTGCCCTTATTCTCCTTACCGACAGCTGAGATTGCTGTGCATCGTGAGACAGCTGGTGCTGCTGCTGTGGCTGGTGCGGCGGAGGCGGCTGGAGCGTCCACTTCGCCACCCAGGAGGAGATCAACAACACCTTCCATAAGGCAGAACCCAATTGTGCCACCAACGGTGATGGCCCACGCGCAGACCCTCTGGGATTACAAGAATGCCGTGGAGGACTGGGTAATCCAGGTACTGGACCATCCTAGGCCGGGAGATCCTAAATTGGAGCGCCGAAAGGGAACTGTTCTGTGGTTTTTGGTCAAGCGAGGCTCTGGCTTCCTGGCAGACGATGAGGACGGCAAGGAGTACTTTGTGGGCCGCAGGTTAGTTATACGGCCGTACCTGCCCCAGCCTTGTCACAGCCTGTATGTAGGGGATCAGGTGGAGTACACCCCCATGGCGTCCCTGAAAGGCCCCTTCACTACTGGGGTTACCCTACTATCTAAGCCCCTGGTCCCAACATCACCACCTGAAGTTTGGCTGGAGGAACCACCAGGCGAAGTACTGGTGCGCTGCCTTCAGGAGTCACCAGATGGTGTCCTCTGGTTCAGGGAAAAGCCACAGCCACAGCCGGAGCCTCTGATACCTGGACTGCCACCACCACCATCACAGTCCTTTCAGCTGAGTCAGCTGACAACTTCTTCTTTTACATTCCAATCTATGGTGATACACTAATACCAGCTACCGTGGAAGATGAAGTAAGCAGCAGCCAGGGGAGCTGGGGCTTCTTCCCTGGATGCAACCTTGCCGGAACCACTGCAGCCAGAAGTCCTTACTCCTGCTGTCCTGGCAGAATTATCTGGAAAAGCGCAAGTGGCTGCAGCGCTCACCAGCATGACCACCACCCGGACCCGGTCAAGTCCGACTTCCGGAAGAAGAGGGCAGTGGAGTTCCACCATGGCAGTGAGCATGGCCTACAAGAGGCAGGAGCGTCCTCTGATGTCCTTCAGTAGCAGCTCAAGTCAGGAGGACTTCAGGTCCCTCATCTAAGGGACCCAACTACTGGCTGTCTCAAGGACACTTCAAGAGGACCTATGGGAGCCAGACCATGGACTGCACCTGACGGGCAGAGCTAGTTGGCACTTTTTTTGTTTGTTTAGTTTGTATTGCCCCCTGTTTGACTCTCACCCAGATGGACATGGCTTGTCAGGACTCCCCCCACCCCCCCATTCTGCAGAAAATTTCTATTTGCACCTAAGCGCGCCTATTTCCCTTTTCCCCCTCTTCTCAGGTTATTTGGGAACCCCCTTTGCAAAGAGGGTTCTCTATTTGCTGCTATTTTATACCATTCATGTGGATTACAATTTACCTGTTTGGATTACAAAATTACCTCACGTGGATTACAATTGAATTTCGGACTGTTTTCCAGTGTTTTATTATCAAGCAGCCATAAGGAGAGACTCAAACTGAGCCTTTTATGCTTGCAAATGTGAAATTGATTGCACTAAAATGTTTGCATAATTATGTCTTTGCTGTATTTTAGCAATAATGTTTTTACAGGTTCAGCAACATTCAAGCACTTTAGCCCGTTGTGTGCATTCTTTTCCCGGTACTGCAATGTGTCCTATTATGCACTGATTGTACTGTGTTTTTAGTAAATTATGCACTTAGCTGGATAGCTAGCAGTGAGCACCTTACTTTTCTGCCTCATATGGACTGCCTCTGAGGACTGTACGCCGTGGCCTAGCCTCGTGTGTATGACACAATCGCGAGTCAATGGTACGCTAAGGATTCGTACGCACTTTTGTATGCTAATGCTTACGTATTGCATACTTTTAACAACGCTGACTGTATGTTCGGAATTTGTGTAAAAATGTTCGCAAAACAACAATTATTTTTTAACGTAAATTTGACCGAATAAATTCGTATTAAGACTGAATCTTGTCAAAAATTTGTCAAACATTCCCCAAAGCGAATTTTCAATGATTCGCTCAATTCTACTGCTAATGTATTTATGCAACGGCCTAGCCTAGCTAGATTTTATGTGAAAATGATATCATGGAGATGACTAAACTGAAGAGCTGACACGTGTGAATAGAAAGAAATCTTCAACTGAAAATGTAAGTCCTCTTTATTTATAGAAAACTTGTACCATAGTTATCTGAAAATATACATTTGCAAACTGTAGTATATGAAACTATACATTTTACTCTTAACTGCCAAGAAATTGTAAGACAGTGAAGCTGGACAGATTTTAAGGCTCATTAGATAGAAGTATTAAGACAAAAAATGTAAAATAATTCACAGAGAACATCAGAGTGTAGTATGAAATATTAAACAGACTGTACAGTATGTTATCACAAATATGTATACATACCGCACCAGAAGTATAATATACATTTTTGTTAGACATCAGTCTGGTTTATAAACTCTGTACATTTTAATTTAACTTTTCTGTCATCAGTGCAGTATACCTATAAACATTACTTCCTTGAATAATATCTTCTGCTATATACTGTTGTCACTTTCAATATATTAACAGACCTGCTTGGTTTGCCTTGCTTTATCGCCAGTGCACTTTCAGCTAATACATACTGGACTATACTACAATAGGTTTATATACACTATATGGACAAAAGTATTGTGACACCTACACATTACACCCACAGGAGATTTTCTGACTTTGAATTCAATAGACATTAATATCCTAAACAGCCTTCTCTAATTTAGGAAGGCTTTCTATAAAATTTTGGATGGTGTCTGTGGGAATTGTTGTCTTCATATGCCGAAACATTATGATCTCCTGCACTCAAACTAAGGGTACAAGGCTAACCCCTGAAAAACAGCCCCATAGTATTATCTCTCCTCCACCAAACTTTACAGTTGGCACAATGCAGTTAGCCAGGTAAAATTCTCCTGGAATTCACCAAACCTAGACTCCTTCATCAGACTGCCAGATAGAAAAGCATGATTTACTGATCCAAAGAACATGTTTCCACTGTCCCATGTGGCTGTCCAGTAGCAGAGTGTTTTATACTACTGCATCTGACACTTGGCATTGTGCTTAGTGATGTAAGGTTTGCATGCTGCTGCTTGGCTATGGAAACCTATGATAACATGCACAGAAATCCATGATACCCTCCCTGGGTTCTTGTTCACATATACAGGTGAACTTTTTCTCTCCACTTTTCCCTGAGGCCTTACAGCACATCCTCCACTGCCTCATCCTACTCCATTCTGCTGAGATCACATCTGGCTAAAGGAGGGGGCTGCTTTAACTTGAAATATCTAAGGTTAAGCAGTAACTTACAATGTTCTGTAGATATAAAATACAGAAATACCAGGAAACCTAATTAACCTAATTGTTCTTCGACTTTAAAGAATGTTCATTAATATATACAGTAGCCATTCACTAGAAAAGGCGTCTGTAGTCAGACTTTGTGTAGACCAATCTGGTTAGTAGAATCTATGGGCTAAAACAGTTCTTTACCAGAGACCATCTCAGGAAATCCAACTCCCAGGACCTCCACCAATCAGCTGTTCAAAGAGCCTGCAGCAGTGACATCACCGTATATTGATAATGTAGCCTATGAGCAGCTCAGTCCCATTCAAATGATTGGGATTAAGCTGCAAAACTAATCACAGCCACTATAGAATGTATGGCACTGTGCTTAGTAAGCTGTGAAGAGAACAACTTATAGGCAAGGGTCCCTTAAGTCGGACCTATCCTTAGGATAGGCTATCAATATCAAATTCCTGGACAACTGCTTTAAGGCCCAGGTTATGTCTGTTTAGTTGTCACCACCGTACAGGGCAGAAGAAGGGTGCATGGAAGGTTAATGAAAGTTTGTAACAGTAGGAGCCCCTAACATAGTGAACAGTAGCATAACATTGACACATTGATTAAATTGTACATGATTAACTTCAGTACAAACATACTCTTACTAAAACTCATTCTATGATTTTATAGATGCAGGACTCATCCTCCATCTATCAAGAAGAAGTACATGTTAATTACATTATGAAGTCTTTTTGTGGTTAGGCTTCATTTAATATTGTATATTACAATTGTGACTTACTAGAGGATCTTTTGGAAGGGATTCAAGTCAGTTCAAATACATTCATGTAGGTACACTCCCTTGTACGGTTTTTGAAAGCAAACATACTATATCACTATTTAATCTTCATTAAAATGTTATATACCATAATGGCAAAAGTAAAGTAATTCAACATAAGACACTACAAAATGGCAATAGTTTAGTAAACATCAAGAAGCAAATTAATCATTGTAAGTATACTTGAGGTTTGTTTTTAGATTGGAATTGCTACCGTATGTGCACCTGCGCCAAATTTATGTCTATGGCGCACAGCGTAAATAAATTTGGAGCAAGTGCAAAACAGATCGACTTCTTTCAATTGAAGTACGCCTGGGGGATACCTGGCATGGAGTTGCAATGTTTTTAAAAGTTAGTATTCATAAATGTGCCACAAACATGATCTTCTCTGAAATCCCAACTACCGTAGGTTTTCACTCCACTTCTGAAAGTTGTGAAGGCACACCTCTCACAATTTCGCAATATTTTGCGCAAACAACTTGCAACATTTCCACATCGCAAACCTGGCATACTAGATTTGATAAATGTCCCCCAAAGTTCACTAATATGCCTTTCCTTTTGTGGTGCTAATACCTAGAATGTCCCCTATGCCCAAACTGATCTGGAACAGGCATTTCTTAAGTCTACCAACAACCTTTGACATCTACTCCATGGAGATATATATATAGTATTTGAATTAATATCCAAGATAGCACTTGTATAATAATATTCTGTTTATTTAGTCCATTACCTTCACAGAGAATATTGTTAAATAACATGGAGATGCCAAAATATATTTCTACATATAACCAGTTTTAATCTATATTGTAACAATCACATTGCTTGGAAAGCAAAAATATTTCTAATAATAGTACTTGTTTCCTCACTTTACCCCAGACTTGCCAACAGTCTTTATCCCTTTTCTGTTGTTTCTCCTTTTTGTCATTCCTTGCCAGAGGCTTATGCTTTATTAAAACTTACTGGTGGTCATGTATGAAGACATTCTAAAGATTTACTGAGGCATTAGACTTGAAAGACAAGATAAATTTAAGCAAATGTCTCACATTTCCAGAGAAATAATTAGCAAATCCAATTTTTATTTAATCAGTATTGAGTGACAGCTACATGAATGAGTTACATACTTACTTATGACTTCTCAAATCTGTTCTTGGTTAACAACGTTTATTGTATGTGTTTTTTCCATAAATAGTGAGTTAGATCATCTGATTGAAAGAAATCACATACCTTATAAAACGCTGTGGACAAAAATTTGTCATTAGGATAACAGCCAATATCTTCTACTGTATAGAACTATAGTGAATGTATGGAGTGCAACATTTTTATTATGTACATTTAGTCAAAAGATCAAGCTGTAGTGTATTCTGTTTTTGTGTCTATTACTAGAGATGAGCGAGTAGTGAAATATTCGAAAGTTCGAAATTCGATTCGAATAGACCGCGAAATTCGACTATTCGACCGAATATCGAATCCCATTAAAGTCTATGGGAAAAAAATGCTCGCCACTTGGAAATCTCAATTCGACCACTTGGAGGTCACCAAGTCCACCCTGAAACCTCAGAAAAGGATGCCAACAATGCTGGAATGCAACTGGGACAGCAGGGGAAGCATGTCTGGGTGCATATAACGCGCCCAAGTCGCACTATTACGCCACTATCACAGCCTCTCAACAATACACTCCAAAGACAATGTAACCTCTCTGTAAAGTGAGACCATACAAGGAAACCTTCTTTCCTCTACATTGCCATGGACCCCAAGCCAAACTAGACAAAAAAGAAGATAAAATTCTGCACCCCTTAAAATCACGTTGCCTATGACAACCACAGATGGCATAGGCAAAGGCTAAAGCAAATAGACCCCACCCCTAATTGTCATTGTGTGTGTGTGTGAGATGTGGTCAGACATGTCTTCTTTAAAATGTAAAAACAACTCAAACACATGCAGAAGCCTTAAAATGCCCAAATTGTTGGCGCTTGAGATGTCAGTGACCCGACCTGGCCCAGTGTCATGTCTAGCAGGTAAAGCAGTGGGGATGTTGAGGGATGCGTAGGACCGCAAAAGGCAGGAAGAGGCCGTGGGCTGGCCAGAGGCTCATGGAAAATTTTGTGGAGGCCCAAGAGGTGAGACCTGTTAAAAATTTTGTGGAAGCCCAAGAGGTGAGACCTTGATAAAATTTTGTGGAGGCCCAAGAGGTGAGACCTTGATTAAATTTTGTGGAGGCCCAAGAGGTGAGACCTTGATAAAATTTTGTGGAGGCCCAAGAGGTGAGACCTGTTAAAAATTTTGTGGAGGCCCAAGAGGTGAGACCTTGATAAAATTTTGTGGAGGCCCAAGAGGTGAGACCTGTTAAAAATTTTGTGGAGGCCCAAGAGGTGAGACCTTGATAAAATTTTGTGGAGGCCCAAGAGGTGAGACCTGTTAAAATTTTGTGGAGGCCCAAGAGGTGAGACCTTGATAAAATTATGTGGAGGCCCAAGAGGTGAGACCTGTTAAAAATTTTGTGGAAGTCCAAGAGGTGAGACCTTGATTAAATTTTGTGGAGGCCCAAGAGGTGAGACCTTGATAAAATTTTGTGGAGGCCCAAGAGGTGAGACCTGTTAAAAATTTTGTGGAGGCCCAAGAGGTGAGACCTTGATAAAATTTTGTGGAGGCCCAAGAGGTGAGACCTGTTAAAAATTTTGTGGAGGTCCAAGAGGTGAGACCTTGATAAAATTATGTGGAGGCCCAAGATGTGAGACCTGTTAAAAATTTTGTGGAGGCCCAAGAGGTGAGACCTGTTAAAAATTTTGTGGAGGCCCAAGAGGTGAGACCTTGATAAAATTTTGTGGAGGCCCAAGAGGTGAGACCTAGATAAAATTTTGAGGAGGCCCAAGAGGTGAGACCTTGATAAAATTTTGTGGAGGCCCAAGAGGTGAGACCTGTTAAAAATTTTGTGGAGGCCCAAGAGGTGAGACCTTGATAAAATTATGTGGAGGCCCAAGAGGTGAGACCTGTTAAAAATTTTGTGGAGGCCCAAGAGGTGAGACCTTGATAAAATTTTGTGGAGGCCCAAGAGGTGAGACCTGTTAAAAATTTTGTGGAGGCCCAAGAGGTGAGACCTTGATAAAATTATGTGGAGGCCCAAGAGGTGAGACCTTGATAAAATTTTGTGGAGGCCCAAGAGGTGAGACCTCTTAAACATTTTGTGGAGGCCCAAGAGGTGAGACCTCTTAAACATTTTGTGGAGGCCCAAGAGGTGAGACCTCTTAAACATTTTGTGGAGGCCCAAGAGGTGAGACCTGTTAAAAATTTTGTGGAAGTCCAAGAGGTGAGACCTTGATTAAATTTTGTGGAGGCCCAAGAGGTGAGACCTTGATAAAATTTTGTGGAGGCCCAAGAGGTGAGACCTGTTAAAAATTTTGTGGAGGCCCAAGAGGTGAGACCTTGATAAAATTTGTGGAGGCCCAAGAGGTGAGACCTGTTAAAAATTTTGTGGAGGTCCAAGAGGTGAGACCTTGATAAAATTATGTGGAGGCCCAAGATGTGAGACCTGTTAAAAATTTTGTGGAGGCCCAAGAGGTGAGACCTGTTAAAAATTTTGTGGAGGCCCAAGAGGTGAGACCTTGATAAAATTTTGTGGAGGCCCAAGAGGTGAGACCTAGATAAAATTTTGAGGAGGCCCAAGAGGTGAGACCTTGATAAAATTTTGTGGAGGCCCAAGAGGTGAGACCTGTTAAAAATTTTGTGGAGGCCCAAGAGGTGAGACCTTGATAAAATTATGTGGAGGCCCAAGAGGTGAGACCTGTTAAAAATTTTGTGGAGGCCCAAGAGGTGAGACCTGTTAAAAATTTTGTGGAGGCCCAAGAGGTGAGACCTTGATAAAATTTTGTGGAGGCCCAAGAGGTGAGACCTGTTAAAAATTTTGTGGAGGCCCAAGAGGTGAGACATTGATAAAAATTATGTGGAGGCCCAAGAGGTGAGACCTTGATAAAATTTTGTGGAGGCCCAAGAGGTGAGACCTCTTAAACATTTTGTGGAGGCCCAAGAGGTGAGACCTCTTAAACATTTTGTGGAGGCCCAAGAGGTGAGACCTCTAAACATTTTGTGGAGGCCCAAGAGGTGAGACCTGTTAAAATTTTGTGGAAGTCCAAGAGGTGAGACCTTGATAAATTTTGTGGAGGCCCAAGAGGTGAGACCTTGATAAAATTTTGTGGAGGCCCAAGAGGTGAGACCTGTTAAAAATTTTGTGGAGGCCCAAGAGGTGAGACCTTGATAAAATTTTGTGGAGGCCCAAGAGGTGAGACCTAGATAAAATTTTGAGGAGGCCCAAGAGGTGAGACCTTGATAAAATTTTGTGGAGGCCCAAGAGGTGAGACCTGTTAAAAATTTTGTGGAGGCCCAAGAGGTGAGACCTTGATAAAAATTATGTGGAGGCCCAAGAGGTGAGACCTGTTAAAAATTTTGTGGAGGCCCAAGAGGTGAGACCTGTTAAAAATTTTGTGGAGGCCCAAGAGGTGAGACCTTGATAAAATTTTGTGGAGGCCCAAGAGGTGAGACCTGTTAAAAATTTTGTGGAGGCCCAAGAGGTGAGACCTTGATAAAATTATGTGGAGGCCCAAGAGGTGAGACCTTGATAAAATTTTGTGGAGGCCCAAGAGGTGAGACCTCTTAAACATTTTGTGGAGGCCCAAGAGGTGAGACCTCTTAAACATTTTGTGGAGGCCCAAGAGGTGAGACCTCTTAAACATTTTGTGGAGGCCCAAGAGGTGAGACCTCTTAAACATTTTGTGGAGGCCCAAGAGGTGAGACCTCTTAAAAATTTTGTGGAGGCCCAAGAGGTGAGACCTTGATAAAATTTTGTGGAGGCCCAAGAGGTGAGACCTCTTAAACATTTTGTGGAGGCTCAAGAGGTGAGACCTCTTAAACATTTTGTGGAGGCCCAAGAGGTGAGACCTCTTAAACATTTTGTGGAGGCCCAAGAGTTGAGACCTCTTAAACATTTTGTGGAGGCCCAAGAGGTGAGACCTCTTAAACATTTTGTGGAGGCCCAAGAGGTGAGACCTCTTAAAAATTTTGTGGAGGCCCAAGAGGTGAGACCTGTTAAAAATTTTGTGGAGGCCCAAGAGGTGAGACCTCTTAAACGTTTTGTGGAGGCCCAAGAGGTGAGACCTCTTAAACATTTTGTGGAGGCCCAAGAGGTGAGACCTCTTAAACATTTTGTGGAGGCCCAAGAGGTGAGACCTCTTAAATATTTGTGGAGGCCCAAGAGGTGAGACCTTGAAAAATTTTGTGGAGGCCCATGAGGTGAGACCTCTTAAACATTTTGTGGAGGCCCAAGAGGTGAGACCTCTTAAACATTTTGTGGAGGCCCAAGAGGTGAGACCTCTTAAAATTTTGTGGAGGCCCAAGAGGTGAGACCTCTTAAAATTTTGTGGAGGCCCAAGAGGTGAGACCTCTTAAACATTTTGTGGAGGCCCAAGAGGTGAGACCTCTTAAACATTTTGTGGAGGCCCAAGAGGTGAGACCTCTTAAACATTTTGTGGAGGCCCAAGAGGTGAGACCTCTTAAACATTTTGTGGAGGCCCAAGAGGTGAGACCTCTTAAACATTTTGTGGAGGCCCAAGAGGTGAGACCTCTTAAAAATTTTGTGGAGGCCCAAGAGGTGAGCCATAAATATATAAATTTTTCTTATTTACGGAGCAATTCTACGGCGGTTAAGGAGGAGGAGGAGGAGGTGGAGGAGGAAATGGCACTTCATACAGATGGCACTTCACTTTTGGCTGCTTTCCACTGTTGGAGAAGCAAAGTCCGGGTCAATCCACTTGCTGTTCATTTTGATTAGCGTCAGCCTGTCGGCACTGTCGGTTGACAGGCGGCTGCGCTTATCGGTTATAATGCCCCCGGCTGCGCTGAACACCCTTTCTGATAGCACGCTGGCGGCAGGGCAGGCAAGCACCTCCAAGGCGTACAGGGACAGTTCCAGCCACGTGTCCAACTTGGAGACCCAGTAAGTGTAGGACGCCGAGGGATCGGGGAGGACAGGGGTACGGTCTGCCAGGTACTCCCGCAACATCCGCCGATACTTGTCCCTCCTGCTGATAGCGGGCCCCGCAGTGATGGAAGTTGCACGAGGGGGTGCCATGAACGTGTCCCACACCTTGGAGAGTGTTCCCCTGGTGGCTGTGGGCCTGATTGATGTTGTGGGACTCTGGGAGACCCTCTCCTCTCTGCCGCCAGCGATGGTGGGTGGGAAAATCTCCATCATGTTCTGCACGAGTTCCCTCTGGTATTCCAGCAATCGATTCGTCCTCTCCTCTACCGGAATAAAAGAGGAGACGTTATCTTTATACCGGGGGTCCAGGATTGCGAAGACCCAGTACAGTTTGTTCTCCACTATCCGGACAACACGTGTGTCCCGGGAAAAGCAGCCCAGCATGAAGTCAGCCATGTGTGCCAGACTCTGAATAGGCATGACCTCACTGCCCCCACCAGAAGGATCACTTGCCATTTCCTCCTCTTCCTCTTCCGCCTCCTCTCCGCCCCATCCGCGCTGAACCAATGGGACGCACACAGCCTGACTGCTACCCTCGCCGCCAGCATCCTCCTCCTCTTCCACAGCCACCTCCACGTCGTCCTCCTCCTCCTCATCCTCCTCCTGCAACTGCCACCGAGAAGCAGACAAAAGTGTGGTCTGACTGTGTAGCTCCGTTGCGTCTCCTCCTACCCCCGTCTCCTCTGCGTGCAATGCGTTCTCCCTTATTGCGATGAGTGATTCTTTAAGGACGCATAGGAGCGGGATGGTTACGCTCACTATAGCGTCCTCGCTGCTGACCTTCTTGGTGGACTCCTCAAAGATACGCAGTACATCGCATATGTCTGCCATCCATGGCCACTCGTGGTTGGCAAACTGAGGGAGCTGAGTTGGAGGCACGCGTGGATTCATAATCTGGTACTCCATCAATGCTCTCTGCTGCTCACACACCCTGGCCAACATGGAATAGGTGGAATTCCAGCGAGTCGGCAGGTCGCACAACAGCCGATGTTCAGGCAAATGGAGGCGTTGCTGGAGTTTTTTTAAGCTAGCAGCAGCTACAGTTGACTTCCGAAAGTGAGCGCACAAGCGCCGCACTTTCACCAGTAGCTCTGCCAGGTTGGGGTAAGTCTTTAGAAATTTTTGGACTACCAGATTAAAAACGTGGGCCAGGCATGGTACGTGATTGAGTTCGGCAAGCTCCAGAGCCGCCACCAGGTTACGGCCGTTATCGCACACGACCATGCCTGGTCCTAGCTGCAGCGGCGACAGCCACATCTCCGTCTGCTGCAATATGGCGTCCCTCACCTCTGGGGCGCTGTGCTTCCTGTCGCCCAAGCTGATGAGCTTAAGCACCGCCTGCTGACGTCTCCCCGCGCCAGTGCTGCAACGCTTCCAGCTAGCGGCTGAGGGCGATGTTAAGGCAGAGGAGGAGGAGGAGGAAGAGGAGGGGGGTGTATCAGAACCCATGCTGGCAATCTTGGGCGGGGGTGGTAGGTAGGCCGTCTCTGTTTGCGACCCCGTCCCCGCTTCCACAACATTCACCCAGTGTGCCGTCAAAGAAATGTATCGTCCCTGGCCGCAAGCGCTTGTCCACGAGTCGGTGGTCAAGTGGACCTTTGCGCTGACTGCGTACCTCAGGGCCCGCCTGATGTTACGCGACACGTGCTGGTGCAGGGCGGGGACGGCACTCCGGGAAAAGTAGTGGCGGCTGGGGACGGAATAGCGAGGTGCGGCAGCCGCCATCAGGTCGCGGAAGGCCTGCGTCTCCACAAGCCTAAACGGCAACATCTCCAGGGCCAGCAGTTTGGAGATGTGGCAGTTTAAGGCTTGGGCTTGGGGGTGACTCGAGGCGTACTTCCGCCTGCGGTCGAACGCCTGCGAGATGGACAGTTGTTGGGACGAGGAGTGTGAAGGTGCAGGCGAAGAGGCGGGGGAAGGGGAGGCTGAAGGAGAAGGCCCCAAAGTAGCCGAGGCAGAGGCAGATGTGGAGGTGTCCTGGCTGGAGGTCTGGACCGCAGTGGCAGCACACAACAAAGGGGAAGAGGCAGTGGCAGCAAGACCGGGCGCAGGTTGTATTGCGTTTGCTCTCTCCCACTCAGCCCAGTGCTTGACTTCCAAGTGACGCCGCATGCCTGAGGTGGTCAGATTGCTCTTCTCAGAGCCCCTACTCAGTTTTGAGTGGCAGAGTGTGCAAACCGCGCTCAGTTTGTCATCCGCACAAACATTAAAAAATCTCCACACCACAGAAGTACGAGGCCTCGATGGGGGAGCTTCGCGCGACTGCCCGCTGCCGGGAACAGCTTCGGCCCTGCTGGCTGTGGCCTCACTTCTCTGTCTGGACTGTCCTCTGCCTCTGGACATCCCTCTGCCTGTGGACATCCCTCTGCCTGTGGACATCCCTCTGCCTCTGGACATCCCTCTGCCTCTTGCTGCCTTTTTCGGTGCTGCGCAGACCACCACCTCTCCACTACTTTCCTCGCTGGACATCACCCCTGGCCAAGTGGGGTCGGTCATTTCGTCATCCACCACCTCAACTTCCTCACTCTGCTCCTCCTCCTGCCCACTGGACATTCCAACAGCCTCCCTTGATGGCAACTGCGTCTCATCATCATCATCGCTCATGATAACAGATGCTGGCTCAGGGTCCACATCAGCAGGAGATGGCGAAAACTCAAGTGTTTGGGCATCACTACAAACAAATTCCTCTGCTAGCTCCTGGGATTCTTCCGGCACATCTGAAAAAGGACCCGAAAAGAGCTCCTGGGAGGGGTCAATGGTGGGATGACTCTGTTGGCCAGGTGTGGAGGAAGGAGGGTCAGAGTGAGACTGTGTGGATGACTGGCTGGTGGACAACTGTGTGGAAGCGCTATCGGCTATCCATTGCACCACCTGTTCAACCTGCTCAGGCCTCAACAGCGGTGTAACCCGCCCCCTGCTTAACTGTCCCATAAAGGCAGGGATTCTGGATGAGCGGGATCCTGGCTGACCCTCACCAGCACGCATTGTATCCCCACTGGCTTCAACAAGGCCCCCAACAGCATTTCCGCGCCCCCGTCCTCGTCCACGTCCTATTCCGCTAGCCCCCCTCCGCATTTTATTTTTTTTTGGTTACAATATTTTGCCTTCACAGCCGTGAAATTATTTTGCAAGAGAACGCACAGTACAGTTGCCAATTATAAGGCCTATATATATTTTATAGTTCAAGGTACACAGCCGTGTACTAACTTTTCAGACGGTGGGTATTAACACCAGGTATTTAAATAATTTTGCAAGAGAACGCACAGTACAGTTGCCAATTATAAGGCCTATATATATTTTATAGTTCAAGGTACACAGCCGTGTACTAACTTTTCAGACGGTGGGTATTAACACCAGGTATTTAAATAATTTTGCAAGAGAACGCACAGTACAGTTGCCAATTATAAGGCCTATATATTTTATAGTTCAAGGTACACAGCCGTGTACTAACTTTTCAGACGGTGGGTATAAACACCAGGTATTTAAATAATTTTGCAAGAGAACGCACAGTACAGTTGCCAATTATAAGGCCTATATATTTTATAGTTCAAGGTACACAGCCGTGTACTAACTTTTCAGACGGTGGGTATTAACACCAGGTATTTAAATAATTTTGCAAGAGAACGCACAGTACAGTTGCCAATTATAAGGCCTATATATTTTATAGTTCAAGGTACACAGCCGTGTACTAACTTTTCAGACGGTGGGTATTAACACCAGGTATTTAAATAATTTTGCAAGAGAACGCACAGTACAGTTGCCAATTATAAGGCCTATATATATTTTATAGTTCAAGGTACACAGCCGTGTACTAACTTTTCAGACGGTGGGTATTAACACCAGGTATTTAAATAATTTTGCAAGAGAACGCACAGTACAGTTGCCAATTATAAGGCCTATATATTTTATAGTTCAAGTTACACAGCCGTGTACTAACTTTTCAGACGGTGGGTATAAACACCAGGTATTTAAATAATTTTGCAAGAGAACGCACAGTACAGTTGCCAATTATAAGGCCTATATATTTTATAGTTCAAGGTACACAGCCGTGTACTAACTTTTCAGACGGTGGGTATTAACACCAGGTATTTAAATAATTTTGCAAGAGAACGCACAGTACAGTTGCCAATTATAAGGCCTTATATATTTTATAGTTCAAGGTACACAGCCGTGTACTAACTTTTCAGACGGTGGGTATAAACACCAGGTATTTAAATAATTTTGCAAGAGAACGCACAGTACAGTTGCCAATTATAAGGCCTATATATTTTATAGTTCAAGGTACACAGCCGTGTACTAACTTTTCAGACGGTGGGTATTAACACCAGGTATTTAAATAATTTTGCAAGAGAACGCACAGTACAGTTGCCAATTATAAGGCCTATATATTTTATAGTTCAAGGTACACAGCCGTGTACTAACTTTTCAGACGGTGGGTATTAACACCAGGTATTTAAATAATTTTGCAAGAGAACGCACAGTACAGTTGCCAATTATAAGGCCTATATATATTTTATAGTTCAAGGTACACAGCCGTGTACTAACTTTTCAGACGGTGGGTATTAACACCAGGTATTTAAATAATTTTGCAAGAGAACGCACAGTACAGTTGCCAATTATAAGGCCTATATATTTTATAGTTCAAGGTACACAGCCGTGTACTAACTTTTCAGACGGTGGGTATTAACACCAGGTATTTAAATAATTTTGCAAGAGAACGCACAGTACAGTTGCCAATTATAAGGCCTATATATTTTATAGTTCAAGGTACACAGCCGTGTACTAACTTTTCAGACGGTGGGTATTAACACCAGGTATTTAAATTAGTTTGCAAGAGAACGCACTGTACAGTTGCCAATTATAAGGCCTATATATTTTATAGTTCAAGGTACACAGCCGTGTACTAACTGTTCAGACGGTGGGTATTTACACCAGGTATTTAAATTAGTTTGCAAGAGAACGCACTGTACAGTTGCCAATTATAAGGCCTATATATTTTATAGTTCAAGGTACACAGCCGTGTACTAACTTTTCAGACGGTGGGTATTTACACCAGGTATTTAAATTAGTTTGCAAGAGAACGCACTGTACAGTTGCCAATTATAAGGCCTATATATTTTATAGTTCAAGGTACACAGCAGTAGTGCCAAATATAGTTTGGTATGTAGCAGAGCACCTAATACACCACTAATGCCTCTCTCTGTCCCTACTCCAGCAGCTATCCCTGAATACAGCAGCCGTTCTCTGTAAAGTCTATATTGTAGTAAAGCTATCACTGTACTGCACTATAGTAGCCCTGATAAGGGCTTTTAATCACGCTCCTGCCTGTCCAACAGCTAAAACCTGTCTCTCCCTTCTCCAGCCTCTGTCCCTGACTAAGTTCACGCAGCATATGCGTACGAGCAGGAAGAGCTGAGTTTTTAATATTCGAGGTCACATGGTTTTTCCAGCCAATGCATGTAGACGCCGTTTTCGTGCTGCCAGCGTGCTCAGCGTGCCTGTCATACCCCCCCTGCATGGTGATTGGTGGAAAAAGAGCGCCAGGGAAGGTGGGAGGGGAAACGAATTCTAAGTGCGCCATCGCCGTTATACTCGAACGAAATCGAGTACGCCAAATAGCGTAGTATTCGATCGAATACCAGCTCGATCGAACACTACTCGCTCATCTCTATCTATTACACAAACACATACTTAGTTTTTAAATGCCTTTGCATGGTATTTTTATAACCATTTTTTATTTAGCAACAGTTCAAACTCGATTTTTTTCTTTCATTTTTTTTTTTTTTTAATTCTCATACAGAAGCCTTATTCTCATACAGAAGCCTTTAGGAAAAGTGCCTGAATAAAATGCAATATCCAGTGCATGCTGCATTGTTATAAACTTTCAAAGACCACTAGAATGCCACAAACAGAACTTTGTATATAGTACATTTTCTATTTCACTGAATCCATCACATGGAGGATATTGCCGGCGCCCAACAATTGACTACAGCTGCCTGGTTGTCTTAAATATATGCAAAACAATATGCAGCAAAAACTGCATGTGTGAATCCAGCACCAAACTAACTATAATGCTGAAAAGACACTAATAGTGCTACTGGAACCTTTGATGTTAAGTCAGGGCTACAGCAACATTTGTCGTGTGACTTCACATTTTTTATAATAATAGTCAATGGTGTCACACACCAAGTTGGATTTTTGTTTGATTGTCGCATCGCAATCACAGCATGTCACATGTCGCAGTGCAACAATATTGACTATCTTTACAAAAAATGTTACCATATAGTTTTTTCTTTTTTTTTCTTTTTTATTCTTTTTCTAGTTTTTTCTCCTTCTTACTTTTTGTCGCCTTATATCCATAGACTTATGGCTAACATAACTTCTACAGTGACCTGATTGGTTGATATTCTTCACATTGTTTTTAAAGTAGTCACTTATATTTCCTAGGAAATACATGCACATTTCAGAAGTGTGTTGTATAATGTCAGTGTAACCATTGGATTTGATTTTGGGAGAAGAATAACTTCAAGCACGTAGACATGATTAATGTGCCATCTTTTTGTCCATTTCAGGCCTGAGTGCAATGCACTGTTTTAAATCTGTGTGAAGTGCATTGGTCTATGATGCTGGGAAATGTTTGAATTGATTTGTGTTGTATTACAGAGATATTGTAATGAACCATATAGATGCTCAGTGAGCCAACACCAAGACATCTGGGGCATGAGGTATAGTCATGTATCACTAATAATCATGCCTTCAGTCTGTATCACATTACCTCGGTTACAATGTTGAGGGAGCAAAGCATGGAATACATCAGTGCAACAGAAATCGCTCTACACTGCAGCGAGGCAAGAAGCATGCTGGAGGTTAACTTGTTTCTATTGTTATTTTTGATATATGGCAATAATCTGTAGACTTGATTACAGCATATGGACAAGGAAAACTGGTGTATAATATATATCATCATTCATTTTAACATATTGAGTTAGCGATGGATATGCAAGTTTTGACACACATTTTGATGTGTTATATTGTGTTTGAATAAAGGCTACAAAATGGGTAGATAAACATTAGTCAGGATGGGGGAGTGCTTTATGGATAATGCTAAGGTAACATGTACTTGGTTTCAAGCTGTTGTATTGGCAAATATGTGCTGGTGAGTGTGGGTCTTAGGAGCTCAGGTTAAACGTTGTAGGATATCTTTCTTCTCATTGAGCTGAGCATCATACTAAAACCAATACCAGAGTTAAGGCTCACGCACAGGATCCACAAAAAATATGGATGAACTCCATGCTCATTCCGTATTATGCGGAACAGCTGGCCCCTAATAGAACAGTACTATCCTTGTCTGTAATGTGGACATTAATAGGACATGTTCTATTTTTTTGTGGAGCGGACAGACATATGGAAAAGGAATGCACACTGCTTTTTTGCAGACCCATTGAAATGAATAGTTCCACATACGGTCTGCAAAAAAACGGAATGGACATGGAAAGAAAATACGTTTGTGTGCATGAGCCCATACTAAAAGCTGAGAAGTAGCTTGTCTAATGATTTATTTCTAATGTGTATGATTAGAAATGCTTTTTTTTTTTGAAATTATGGATAGATGGATCTTTCTAGTGATATACATATTATGGGACATATATAGCAAAGGTAAGTTTGTCAGTGCTGCAGCTTGTTTCATTTTGCAAGATGTGTGGTCTGGGGTTGTCCATAAGGCTACATGCACACAACCTACATGCGATGGCCATATTTTTTAAGGCCATCGCACGTCCGTTTTAAAATCAATGGTCGTCTGTGGGGTTATTCATACGGCAGTTTTTTTGACGGCCAGTGAATAATGGACATCAAAAAATAGAATGCGTTCTATCTTGTCCATTTTTCACTGACTGACTGTCCCCATACAATTGAATGGGTCCGTTTTTAACGTCCGTTTCTCAGAAAGCCATCAATGAAATAAACAGTTTTTTTCTTTGTCGTGTGCATGTAGTCTATCTATCTATCTATCTATCTATCGTATGCTTGAAGGCCTATCAAAATGTAATGGTGTTTGCATTTAGTGTTTGAAGTGGGCGTACCCCAAGAGTATAGGTTTGCGTATGTTTACACAGTATTTGGATCTGTCTGGACAAAAAGATAAATCCCCAGATTCCATCTTTATTCAACTGGATAATTTTATTTACTGTGTCTGGAAAAGATTCTGAAAACGCACATTTGGAAGCTGTCTTACTCTTGACACTCTACATGTAATATGGACATTTTCTGCAGAAATTCCAAAGAAAATCCAATGTGACAAAGCCACCGCAAATCATACTTTTTTCAGTGCAGATTTTGTTGACATACCCTTGATATTCACTGGTTTCTAACATTTATTTCTGATCAAAGGTAGTGTGAACCTATCCTTAGCTGCATAAAATATGAGAGGTTACACTTGAAATTTAACCTGTTAATGACTGCAATATGATTTTAGCCCCTACATGAGCTTTATTTCAGAGTGCCAACATTTTATGGGAATGTACATTTGGACAAACTGTAACAGGTACGTTCAGTGAAGTGAAGGCAGAATTTTTATTTTATTTTTTACCATTTCTACTTTTTTGAGTTTTTCTTAAGTTTGTGCTTAAAAAATAAGCACAAATGTGATAAAGTGTAATTATTTTACTATGTTCAGATACTCTGTGTGATTTTTTCTGACATTACCTAGAACACCAGAGAAATTAATATATTATTATATAGTACTATATGTCAAAAGAATAAAATGTTTTCGCATAATACTACTACTTTCTATCTACATTGTCATTGATAGTGTTGAGCAAAAAAAAGCATCAGAAGTGGAATTCGATCTGAAGTTTAGGAAAAATTCTATTTGCAACAAATCCGAATTTCGTTGTATTTCGTGGTAACTAATCAGTTTTTTTCTAAAATGGTAGCTACATGTGTTAAGCCTCATTCACACGTCAGTGTTTCACGGACTTGTTCTGTATGTGTTCTCCACGGACAGCACACGTCCCCATTCATGTTAATGTGTATATTCAGACATCAGTGTTTTAGCACGGTCCGTGGGTCAGTGTTTTCAGCACGGATGCATGCTCTATTTTGTCCGTGTTCACGGATTCATCACATCCATTATAGTCTATGGGTCCGTGAAAACCACGGCTGCAACACGAATGCCATCCGTGTTGGATCCGTGCTTCACGGATCATTAAAAAGAGATGCTTTAAAAATTATTTTTCAGCTGTTCAGTGTCAGTGAAATACGGATGCAACATGGACAGCAAAACACGGACCCAACACGGATCCTTCACGGACAGCTTCACGGATGCCCCACTGACCACCTGCTCACGGATTTGAGCATGGACATGTGAATGAGGCTTTACAGAGTGAAAGTAAGAAGCCTAGGAATGCAAGATCACCCATAATGCTGTGCAGACAGCCAATCAGCAGCTAGCCAGCCCGTGTTGGAGTGGATAAGCTGTCTACTTTTACTGTTATTGGGGTGTCCACTTGCCAAAGTAATTGTTTCACTACCAGAAAGGACTAACTATGCATGTTGCTGCAATGCACAGGGATGTACACCGAGATACACTCTCCCTGCAGGCCGGGATAAAGATGATTTAACGCGCTTCGTGACAAATTAATACAGAACGAAGCAAATATTTTGAAAAAAATCAGCAAAGTGTTCGAATTGAATTTTTTAAAACTTTGCTCATCTCTAATCATTGATACTTTGTCCAGCAATGAGAGTAAAATTAATCCAATTTTTCCCCCTTTATTGTTGTCTAACTAGGATTCTAGTTCAGAACATTTTAAAAAATTATATTTACCAAATGTGGTAAAACATTTGGTCATCTCAAACCTGAAGACCAGAAGCACAAATCTATTCTGAAGGGCATTAAAATAGATGTGAATCTTATCCCATTGTACTATATGGCTTTTAAGGCCAGGAAAAAAAGCATCATGATGAAAAGATATACTCAAGATGCTGACATAAAGGGTTAAAAATATTGGTCTTCCATTATTGTATAATGCTAAAACGTGCACTACTTTCTCTTTTGCTGATTCATCTGGAAACAAACTCACACAGATTCCCATGAATCATTCAGAAGGTCGTAAAAAAGCAGTAAGAAAGAAATCAGATTTTATTCTTTTGGAAAATCATTGCCCTGGACAGAACGGCATATAACATGGCACTCTGCCTGCATAGCACAAGGGCAGGATGGAATGGAAGATAACATGCAATAATTTACTAGCCCTTTACGGTTTACTGATCGGAAACTGCAAACTATACGACTCCCAGTAGGATTTGTAATGTTTTCCAGTATTTCTGAAATGTGATATTCATGGCAGGAATGGCAAACAGTAAAATTCCTTCTATATATGAAACTACCCCAATGATTTTACAGCATTTGGTCTTTGTTAAATTCTTACAATTGAATTTTAATAGGTAATAAATGCAAACAATTATAAGCATAATAGTAAAGTTCATTATATATTGTCACTATAATGTTAAGGTAAAGGTCAATAGTAAAAAATAACCCACATGTTTCATTTACGTGAAAATGTGTTAATAAATATGTCACATCATTATCTATTATCAGAGTCTGAGTAGCCAAATAACAGTCCCTTCCTTCCTTCCTTATATCAAATTTTCTCTCACATGTATTATCTATTGTGAATATCATTGCTCTGAAACACATTAAATGGAAAACTGTTCAACCAAAATGATTCAGGTTTCAGAAAATGCATGATTCAGTCTTTTAGAATACAGAATAGTATCATCGTTTGTAGTCCATGATTTTGGTAAAATCTCATGACAGATATGGAAAGGTTTATGTTTACTAATAGGCTAAAATGAATGCTAAGTTAATAAAATCATGCAATTATCACAATAGGCAATAGTTAGAGAACTACTATAACCCCAAAAATGAGCGTTACTGACAACACAGTCCTTTCATTAGCTTCAGCTACCCATATATATTAGAATCCCATAATCTTACCTGACCATCGACTCTCAAGGTATTTTGTGGTGATAACTGTTGGCTGAATTAACGACTGGCAGCAGTCATCTCATGCACATACAGCATATGCGTTCAGATGACCTTACATGTTTTCTGCTTTAACCTCTTAGTGACCAGCCTGTTTTTGTGCTTTGGGTGTTTTAATGCACCATTCTAGGGTACACATAACTAATTAATTAACTTTTTATTAATTCTTTCTGGGGGGAGAAAAAAATAGCAATGCCAACATTGTATATATTGTTTATATTGTCAATTTTGCCATGTTCACCTTGCATAAATAATAAGATAACTTTACTCTATGCGACAATACAATTAGAGGGTATTTTAATTTTAACTTCTTTATTCCTTTAAAAAGCATTGTGAAAAAGTGCATGTTTTTAATTTTTTTTTAAATAAACATTTATTTAATTATTTTTTATGACCCAATTGACACAAATTTTCAATGTTTTGTCCACTGAGCCACTTAGTTATCAAATTTGCCTTTTGACATTGTGCTCTGTTATGCTGGGAACAGCATTTTTTATTACCAAATTGCTCCTGGATCATTGGGGCAAGTTAATCTTGATGGATATTTTGACACAATTCTTTAGTCATGGCAGTGTTGGTAAGCCAAATTTTAAGTCAGCACCCTCTCCTGAATGAGAAGCAACCCCACACATTTATGGTCTCAGGATGCTTTACTGTTGACTTGACACAGGATTCATGGTAGCGCTTCACCTTTTCTTCAGACAATCATTTTTCCAGGTCTTTCATACAGTCTGAAGAGCACTTCATCAGAGAAAATAACTTTAACCCAGTCCTCTGCAGTCCACTCACTGTACTTCCTGCACAACGTCAATCTATCTTTGATGTTTTTCCTGGAGCAAAGTGGTTTCTTTGCTGTCCTTCTTGACACCAGGTCACTGTTCATACAGATGAACTCACACCTCCCTGTTGCCATTCCTTAGCAAGCTCTGCACTGGTGGTGACCTGATCCTGTAGCAGAATCCTCTTTAGGAGATAGTCCTGGCACTTGGAGAACTTTCTTTGGTGCCCTGAGCTTTCTTCACACTAATTAAACCTGTCTTAAATGGTTGATTTAGGTACAATTGTACAAGCAGCATTGTCCTTGCCTGTGAAGCCCTTTTGATGCAAGCCATTGATGACTGCACATGTTTCCTTTGATAACCATGTTTAACCACCCCTTTAAGCAACTAGTTTGCTCTTCTAATTTAGTCGGCATGACAGTGATTTCAGATGCGTTGTCCTCGTTAACACTTTCTCCTGAGCTATTTTGTGGCGAGGCTGAAATGTTTTTTTTTTTTTTTTGTATATTATGTTTATTTAAATGGCAAAGAATGACTTTGCAATTCATTGGAATTCCTTCAGCAGTGGTGGTTGTGCTTGTACACTATAGGAAAAAGCATCAGCCTCTGGTGGGCAGGACCATAGGAGCAAGCATAGGCACACATGCGCAGCATTTCTTGTCTAGGCCACCTCATATCTGCACTGCAGCAGTGGCCATAACCCCTGGAAGCGAGCAGTGTATAATGTAATAGAAAAATGAATTAATCAAGCCAAAAAGGAGGCAATATAAATAGAGATGAGCGAGTAGTGAAATATTCGAAATTTCGAAATTCGATTCGAATAGACCGCGAAATTCGACTATTCGACCAGATATCGAATCCCATTAAAGTCTATGGGGAAAAAATGCTCGCCACTTGGAAATCTCAATTCGACCACTTGGAGGTCACCAAGTCCACCCTGGAACCTCAGAAAAGGATGCCAACACTGCTGGAATGCAACTAGGACAGCAGGGGAAGCATGTCTGGGTGCATATAACGCGCCCAAGTCGCACTATTACGCCACTATCACAGCCTCTCAACAATACACTCCAAACACAATATAACCTCTCTGTAAAGTGAGACCATACAAGGAAACCTTCTTTCCTCAACATTGCCATGGACCCCAAGCCAAACTAGACAAAAAAGAAGATAAAATTCTGCACCCCTTAAAATCACGTTGCCTATGACAACCACAGATGGCATAGGCAAGGGGGAAAGCAAATAGACCCCACCCCTAATTGTCATTGTGTGTGTGTGTGAGATGTGGTCAGACATGTCTTCTTTAAAATGTAAAAACAACTCAAAAACACATGCAGAAGCCTTAAAATGCCCAAATTGTTGGCGCTTGAGATGTCAGTGACCCGACCTGGCCCAGTGTCATGTCTAGCAGGTAAAGCAGTGGGGATGTTGAGGGATGCATAGGACCGCAAAAGGCAGGAAGAGGCCGTGGGCTGGCCAGAGGCTCATGGAAAATTTTGTGGAGGCCCAAGAGGTGAGACGTCTTAAAAATTGTGTGGAGGCTAAAGAGGTGAGACCTCTTAAACATTTTGTAGAGCCCCAAGAGGTGAGACCTCTTAAAAATTATGTGGAGGCCCAAGAGGTGAGACCTCTTAAAAATTATGTGGAGGCCCAAGAGGTGAGACCGCTTAAACATTTTGTGGAGGCCCAAGAGGTGAGACCTCTTAAACATTTTGTACAGGCCCAAGAGGTGAGACCTCTTAAAAATTATGTGGAGGCCCAAGAGGTGAGACCTCTTAAAAATTATGTGGAGGCCCAAGAGGTGAGACCTGTTAAAAATTATGTGGAGGCCCAAGAGGTGACACCTCTTAAACATTTTGTGTAGGCCCAAGAGGTGAGACCTCTTAAAAATTATGTGGAGGCCCAAGAGGTGAGACGTATTAAAAATTATGTGGAGGCCCAAGAGGAGAGACGTGTTAAAAATTATGTGGAGGCCCAAGAGGTGAGACCTGTTAAAAATTATGTGGAGGCCCAAGAGGTGAGACCTGTTAAACCTTTTGTGGAGGCCCAAGAGGTGAGACCTGTTAAAAAGTTATGTGGAGGCCCAAGAGGTGAGCAATAAATATATACATTTTTCTTATTTACGGAGCAATTCTACGGCGGTTAAGGAGGAGGAGGAGGAGGTGGAGGAGGAAATGGCACTTCATACAGATGGCACTTCACTTTTGGCTGCTTTCCACTGTTAACCTCTTAAACCTTTTGTGGAGGCCCAAAAGGTGAGACCTGTTAAAAATTATGTGGAGGCCCAAGAGGTGAGACCTGTTAAACATTTTGTGGAGGCCCAAGAGGTGAGACCTGTTAAACATTTTGTGGAGGCCCAAGAGGTGAGACCTGTTAAACATTTTGTGGAGGCCCAAGAGGTGAGACCCGTTAAAAATTATGTGGAGGCCCAATAGGTGAGACCTCTTAAACATTTTGTGCAGGCCCAAGAGGTGAGACGTGTTAAAAATTATGTGGAGGCCCAAGAGGTGAGACCTGTTAAACATTTTGTGGAGGCCCAAGAGGTGAGACCCGTTAAAAATTATGTGGAGGCCCAAGAGGTGAGACCTCTTAAACATTTTGTGCAGGCCCAAGAGGTGAGACGTGTTAAAAATTATGTGGAGGCCCAAGAGGTGAGACCTGTTTAAACATTTTGTGGAGGCCCAAGAGGTGAGACCTGTTAAACATTTTGTGGAGGCCCAAGAGGTGAGACCTGTTAAACATTTTGTGGAGGCCCAAGAGGTGAGACCTGTTAAACATTTTGTGGAGGCCCAAGAGGTGAGACGTATTAAAAATTATGTGGAGGCCCAAGAGGTGAGACCTGTTAAACATTTTGTGGAGGCCCAAGAGGTGAGACCTCTTAAATATTTTGTGGAGGCCCAAGAGGTGAGACCTGTTAAACATTTTGTGGAGGCCCAAGAGGTGAGACCTGTTAAAAATTATGTGTAGGCCCAAGAGGTGAGACCTCTTAAACATTTTGTGGAGGCCCAAGAGGTGAGACCGGTTAAAAATTATGTGGAGGCCCAAGAGGTGAGACCTGTTAAAAATTATGAGGAGGCCCAAGAGGTGAGACCTCTTAAAAATTATGTGGAGGCCCAAGAGGTGAGACCTGTTAAAAATTATGAGGAGGCCCAAGAGGTGAGACCTCTTAAACATTTTGTGGGGGCCCAAGAGGTTGAAACCTCTTAAACATTTTGTGCAGGCCCAAGAGGTGAGACCGGTTAAAAATTATGTGGAGGCCCAAGAGGTGAGACCGGTTAAAAATTATGAGGAGGCCCAAGAGGTGAGACCTCTTAAACATTTTGTGGAGGCCCAAGAGGTGAGCCATAAACATATAAATTTTTCTTATTTACGGAGCAATTCTACGGCGGTTAAGGAGGAGGAGGAGGAGGAGGTGGAGGAGGAAATGGCACTTCATACAGATGGCACTTCACTTTTGGCTGCTTTCCACGGTTGGAGAAGCAAAGTCCGGGTCAATCCACTTGCTGTTCATTTTGATTAGCGTCAGCCTGTCGGCACTGTCGGTTGACAGGCGGCTGCGCTTATCGGTTATAATGCCCCCGGCTGCGCTGAACACCCTTTCTGATAGCACGCTGGCGGCAGGGCAGGCAAGCACCTCCAAGGCGTACAGGGACAGTTCCAGCCACGTGTCCAACTTGGAGACCCAGTAAGTGTAGGACGCCGAGGGATCGGGGAGGACAGGGGTACGGTCTGCCAGGTACTCCCGCAACATCCGCCGATACTTGTCCCTCCTGCTGATAGCGGGCCCCGCAGTGATGGAAGTTGCACGAGGGGGTGCCATGAACGTGTCCCACACCTTGGAGAGTGTTCCCCTGGTGGCTGTGGGCCTGATGGATGTTGTGGGACTCTGGGAGACCCTCTCCTCTCTGCCGCCAGCGATGGTGGGTGGGAAAATCTCCATCATGTTCTGCACGAGTTCCCTCTGGTATTCCAGCAATCGATTCGTCCTCTCCTCTACCGGAATAAAAGAGGAGACGTTATCTTTATACCGGGGGTCCAGGAGTGCGAAGACCCAGTACAGTTTGTTCTCCACTATCCGGACAACACGTGTGTCCCGGGAAAAGCAGCCCAGCATGAAGTCAGCCATGTGTGCCAGACTCTGAATAGGCATGACCTCACTGCCCCCACCAGAAGGATCACTTGCCATTTCCTCCTCTTCCTCTTCCGCCTCCTCTCCGCCCCATCCGCGCTGAACCAATGGGACGCACACAGCCTGACTGCTACCCTCGCCGCCAGCATCCTCCTCCTCTTCCACAGCCACCTCCACGTCGTCCTCCTTCTCATCCTCCTCCTCCTGCAACTGCCACCGTGAAGCAGACAAAAGTGTGGTCTGACTGTGTAGCTCCGTTGCGTCTCCTCCTACCCCCGTCTCCTCTGCGTGCAATGCGTTCTCCCTTATTGCGATGAGCGATTCTTTAAGGACGCCTAGGAGCGGGATGGTTACGCTCACTATAGCGTCCTCGCTGCTGACCTTCTTGGTGGACTCCTCAAAGATACGCAGTACATCGCATATGTCTGCCATCCATGGCCACTCGTGGTTGGCAAACTGAGGGAGCTGAGTTGGAGGCACGCGTGGATTCATAATCTGGTACTCCATCAATGCTCTCTGCTGCTCACACACCCTGGCCAACATGGAATAGGTGGAATTCCAGCGAGTCGGCAGGTCGCACAACAGCCGATGTTCAGGCAAATGGAGGCGTTGCTGGAGTTTTTTTAAGCTAGCAGCAGCTACAGTTGACTTCCGAAAGTGAGCGCACAAGTGCCGCACTTTCACCAGTAGCTCTGCCAGGTTGGGGTAAGTCTTCAGAAATTTTGGACTACCAGATTAAAAACGTGGGCCAGGCATGGTACGTGATTGAGTTCGGCAAGCTCCAGAGCCGCCACCAGGTTACGGCCGTTATCGCACACGACCATGCCTGGTCCTAGCTGCAGCGGCGACAGCCACATCTCCGTCTGCTGCAATATGGCGTCCCTCACCTCTGGGGCGCTGTGCTTCCTGTCGCCCAAGCTGATGAGCTTTAGCACCGCCTGCTGACGTCTCCCCGCGCCAGTGCTGCAACGCTTCCAGCTAGCGGCTGAGGGAGATGTTAAGGCACAGGAGGAGGAGGAGGAGGAGGAGGGGGGTTTATCAGAACCCATGCTGGCAATCTTGGGCGGGGGTGGTAGGTAGGCCGTCTCTGTTTGCGACCCCGTCCCCGCTTCCACTACATTCACCCAGTGTGCCGTCAAAGAGATGTAGCGTCCCTGGCCGCAAGCGCTTGTCCACGAGTCGGTGGTCAAGTGGACCTTTGCGCTGACTGCGTACCTCAGGGCCCGCCTGATGTTACGCGACATGTGCTGGTGCAGGGCGGGGACGGCACTCCGGGAAAAGTAGTGGCGGCTGGGGACGGAATAGCGAGGTGCGGCAGCCGCCATCAGGTCGCGGAAGGCCTGCGTCTCCACAAGCCTAAACGGCAACATCTCCAGGGCCAGCAGTTTGGAGATGTGGCAGTTTAAGGCTTGGGCTTGGGGGTGACTCGAGGCGTACTTCCGCCTGCGGTCGAACGCCTGCGAGATGGACAGTTGTTGGGACGAGGAGTGTGAGGGTGCAGGCGAAGAGGCGGGGGAAGGGGAGGCTGAAGGAGAAGGCCCCAAAGTAGCCGAGGCAGAGGCAGATGTGGAGGTGTCCTGGCTGGAGGTCTGGACCGCAGTGGCAGCACACAACACAGGGGAAGAGGCAGTGGCAGCAGGACCGGGCGCAGTTTGTATTGCGTTTGCTCTCTCCCACTCAGCCCAGTGCTTGACTTCCAAGTGACGCCGCATGCCTGAGGTGGTCAGATTGCTCTTCTCAGAGCCCCTACTCAGTTTTGAGTGGCAGAGTGTGCAAACCGCGCTCAGTTTGTCATCCGCACAAACATTAAAAATCTCCACACCACAGAAGTACGAGGCCTCGATGGGGGAGCTTCGCGCGACTGCCCGCTGCCGGGAACAGCTTCGGCCGTGCTGGCTGTGGCCTCACTACTTTGTCTGGACTGTCCTCTGCCTCTGGACATCCCTCTGCCTGTGGACATCCCTCTGCCTCTGGACATCCCTCTGCCTCTGGACATCCCTCTGCCTCTTGCTGCCTTTTTCGGTGCTGCGCAGACCACCACCTCTCCACTACTTTCCTCGCTGGACATCACCCCTGGCCAAGTGGGGTCGGTAATTTCGTCATCCACCACCTCCTCTTCCACTTCCTCACTCTGCTCCTCCTGCTGCCCACCGGACATTCCAACAGCCTCCCTTGATGGCAACTGCGTCTCATCATCATCATCGCTCATGATAACAGATGCTGGCTCAGGGTCCACATCAGCAGGAGATGGCGAAAACTCAAGTGTTTGGGCATCACTACAAACAAATTCCTCTGCTAGCTCCTGGGATTCTTCCGGCACATCTGAAAAAGGACCCGAAAAGAGCTCCTGGGAGGGGTCAATGGTGGGATGACTCTGTTGGCCAGGTGTGGAGGAAGGAGGGTCAGAGTGAGACTGTGTGGATGACTGGCTGGTGGACAACTGTGTGGAAGCGCTATCGGCTATCCATTGCACCACCTGTTCAACCTGCTCAGGCCTCAACAGCGGTGTAACCCGCCCCCTGCTTAACTGTCCCATAAAGGCAGGGATTCTGGATGAGCGGGATCCTGGCTGACCCTCACCAGCACGCATTGTATCCCCACTGGCTTCAACAAGGCCCCCAACAGAATTTCCGCGCCCCCGTCCTCGTCCACGTCCTATTCCGCTAGCCCCCCGCCGCATTTTTTTTTTTTTTACAATATTTTGCCTTCACAGCCGTGAAATTAGTTTGCAAGAGAACGCACAGTACAGTTGCCAGTTATAAGGCCTATATATTGTATTATTCAAGGTACACAGCCGTGTACTAAGTGATCAGACGGTGTGTATGAACACCAGTTATGAGAAATTAATTCAGTAAATGAAAGAAAGAGCGGCACTCACCGTAAAAAGTTGAAGGCTTTATTTCATGTCCGGCAAATACATACAAGTATGGGGGCGGATGGCAAACACCTCCTGCATGCTGCAAGCGACGGCGGCCGTTTCGCGCACACTGCGCTTCGTCAGGCTCTGCACATCGTGCAGAGCCTGACGAAGCGCAGTGTGCGCGAAACGGCCGCCGTCGCTTGCAGCATGCAGGAGGTGTTTGCCATCCGCCCCCATACTTGTATGTATTTGCCGGACATGAAATAAAGCCTTCAACTTTTTACGGTGAGTGCCGCTCTTTCTTTCATTTACTGAATTTATTGGATTGCAAAAGGACTTGCTGTTTGAGAGCTGAGCACCACCGTTGTGGAGATCGACACCCGGTATTCAGGTGGATCCTGCTGTAGGGTTGAGGAGTAGTGCCATCCCGTTCTTATTACTTCATATGTGAGTTATGAGAAATTACTTTGCAAGAGAACGCACAGTACAGTTGCCAGTTAAGGCCTATATATTGTATTTTTCAAGGTACACAGCCGTGTACTAAGTGATCAGACGGTGTGTATGAACAACAGTTATGAGAAATTACTTTGCAAGAGAACGCACAGTACAGTTGCCAGTTAAGGCCTATATATTGTATTTTTCAAGGTACACAGCCGTGTTCTAAGTGATCAGACGGTGTGTATGAACAACAGTTATGAGAAATTACTTTGCAAGAGAACGCACAGTACAGTTGCCAGTTAAGGCCTATATATTGTATTTTTCAAGGTACACAGCCGTGTTCTAAGTGATCAGACGGTGTGTATGAACACCAGTTATGAGAAATTACTTTGCAAGAGAACGCACAGTACAGTTGCCAGTTAAGGCCTATATATTGTATTTTTCAAGGTACACAGCCGTGTTCTAAGTGATCAGACGGTGTGTATGAACAACAGTTATGAGAAATTACTTTGCAAGAGAACACACAGTACAGTTGCCAGTTATAAGGCCTATATATTGTATTTTCAAGGTACACAGCCGTGTACTAAGTGATCAGACGGTGTGTATGAACAACAGTTATGAGAAATTACTTTGCAAGAGAACGCACAGTACAGTTGCCAGTTAAGGCCTATATATTGTATTTTTCAAGGTACACAGCCGTGTTCTAAGTGATCAGACGGTGTGTATGAACAACAGTTATGAGAAATTACTTTGCAAGAGAACGCACAGTACAGTTGCCAGTTAAGGCCTATATATTGTATTTTTCAAGGTACACAGCCGTGTTCTAAGTGATCAGACGGTGTGTATGAACAACAGTTATGAGAAATTACTTTGCAAGAAAACGCACAGTACAGTTGCCAGTTAAGGCCTATATATTGTATTTTTCAAGGTACACAGCCGTGTTCTAAGTGATCAGACGGTGTGTATGAACACCAGTTATGAGAAATTACTTTGCAAGAGAACGCACAGTACAGTTGCCAGTTAAGGCCTATATATTGTATTTTTCAAGGTACACAGCCGTGTTCTAAGTGATCAGACGGTGTGTATGAACAACAGTTATGAGAAATTACTTTGCAAGAGAACACACAGTACAGTTGCCAGTTATAAGGCCTATATATTGTATTTTTCAAGGTACACAGCCGTGTACTAAGTGATCAGACGGTGTGTATGAACAACAGTTATGAGAAATTACTTTGCAAGAGAACGCACAGTACAGTTGCCAGTTAAGGCCTATATATTGTATTTTTCAAGGTACACAGCCGTGTTCTAAGTGATCAGACGGTGCGTATGAACAACAGTTATGAGAAATTACTTTGCAAGAGAACACACAGTACAGTTGCCAGTTATAAGGCCTATTTATTGTATTTTTCAAGGTACACAGCCGTGTACTAAGTGATCAGACGGTGTGTATGAACAACAGTTATGAGAAATTACTTTGCAAGAGAACGCACAGTACAGTTGCCAGTTAAGGCCTATATATTGTATTTTTCAAGGTACACAGCCGTGTTCTAAGTGATCAGACGGTGTGTATGAACACCAGTTATGAGAAATTACTTTGCAAGAGAACGCACAGTACAGTTGCCAGTTAAGGCCTATATATTGTATTTTTCAAGGTACACAGCCGTGTTCTAAGTGATCAGACGGTGTGTATGAACAACAGTTATGAGAAATTACTTTGCAAGAGAACACACAGTACAGTTGCCAGTTATAAGGCCTATTTATTGTATTTTTCAAGGTACACAGCCGTGTACTAAGTGATCAGACGGTGTGTATGAACAACAGTTATGAGAAATTACTTTGCAAGAGAACGCACAGTACAGTTGCCAGTTAAGGCCTATATATTGTATTTTTCAAGGTACACAGCCGTGTTCTAAGTGATCAGACGGTGTGTATGAGCAACAGTTATGAGAAATTACTTTGCAAGAGAACGCACAGTACAGTTGCCAGTTAAGGCCTATATATTGTATTTTTCAAGGTACACAGCCGTGTTCTAAGTGATCAGACGGTGTGTATGAACACCAGTTATGAGAAATTACTTTGCAAGAGAACGCACAGTACAGTTGCCAGTTAAGGCCTATATATTGTATTTTTCAAGGTACACAGCCGTGTACTAAGTGATCAGACGGTGTGTATGAACAACAGTTATGAGAAATTACTTTGCAAGAGAACGCACAGTACAGTTGCCAGTTAAGGCCTATATATTGTATTTTTCAAGGTACACAGCCGTGTTCTGAGTGATCAGACGGTGTGTATGAACACCAGTTATGAGAAATTACTTTGCAAGAGAACGCACAGTACAGTTGCCAGTTAAGGCCTATATATTGTATTTTTCAAGGTACACAGCCGTGTTCTAAGTGATCAGACGGTGTGTATGAACACCAGTTATGAGAAATTACTTTGCAAGAGAACGCACAGTACAGTTGCCAGTTAAGGCCTATATATTGTATTTTTCAAGGTACACAGCCGTGTTCTAAGTGATCAGACGGTGTGTATGAACACCAGTTATGAGAAATTACTTTGCAAGAGAACGCACAGTACAGTTGCCAGTTAAGGCCTATATATTGTATTTTTCAAGGTACACAGCCGTGTTCTAAGTGATCAGACGGTGTGTATGAACACCAGTTATGAGAAATTACTTTGCAAGAGAACGCACAGTACAGTTGCCAGTTAAGGCCTATATATTGTATTTTTCAAGGTACACAGCCGTGTTCTAAGTGATCAGACGGTGTGTATGAACACCAGTTATGAGAAATTACTTTGCAAGAGAACGCACAGTACAGTTGCCAGTTAAGGCCTATATATTGTATTTTTCAAGGTACACAGCCGTGTACTAAGTGATCAGACGGTGTGTATGAACACCAGTTATGAGAAATTACTTTGCAAGAGAACGCACAGTACAGTTGCCAGTTATAAGGCCTATATATTGTATTTTTCAAGGTACACAGCAGTAGTGCCAAATATAGTTTGGTATGTAGCAGAGCACCTAATACACCACTAATGCCTCTCTCTGTCCCTACTCCAGCAGCTATCCCTGAATACAGCAGCCGTTCTCTGTAAAGTCTATATTGTAGTAAGCTATCACTGAAGTCCACTGTAGTAGCCCTGATAAGGGCTTTTAATCACGCTCCTGCCTGTCCAACAGCTAAAATCTGTCTCTCCCTTCTCCAGCCTCTGTCCCTGACTAAGTTCACGCAGCATATGCGTACGAGCAGGAAGAGCTGAGTTTTTAATATTCGAGGTCACATGGTTTTTCCAGCCAATGCATGTAGACGCCGTTTTCGCGCTGCCAGCGTGCTCAGCGTGCCTGTCATACCCCCCCTGCATGGTGATTGGTGGAAAAAGAGCGCCAGGGAAGGTGGGAGGGGAAACGAATTCTAGGTGCGCCATCGCCGTTATACTCGAATTAAATCGAGTACGCCGAATATCGTAGTATTCGATCGAATACCAGCTCGATCGAACACTACTCGCTCATCTCTAAATATAAACAATGACAATACTTTAGTAAGTGCCTTATGTTAACTTTGTGTACATGATCAATGCCATTCTCTGAAATGAGACAACTCTAAAAAGCGAAGCAGCAAACTTTGTAAAAACCAAAATGTGTGCCAGTCTCAAAACTTTTGGCCATGACTGTACACATACACACACTCACTATTATATACACCTATACAACACCCGTATACACATTCAGAGATGTGGCTTCGCCAGGGACTGAGTTATTGTGTTAACTACTGTCCAGTTAAACAGCTGTGGCATCAAATCTCAGTGTAAAGAGTGAATACTGGCCCAATAAATAGCTGATAACAGACTTATTTAAATAATCAAAATATGATCATTTTAGGCATGTGCCTACTTCTATTTCATAGCGCTTGTGCTGTATGACTTCCCACACCTTACCATGGACATGTGCTAAGGGACCTTCTGAATGCCACATGTACCATAATATAATATAATTCCCAAAACTATATCATTTTGCAATTTTTACATATTTTAATTAATAATTAGACCTGCCTTTCCTCTACTCTGCCTCTCACTGTACAATAGGGCATTTGTGCACTGCATCTTGTATACACCTTAATCTTCCCCAGCTTATGGATAGCCACATGAGGGTATTTAAGGCACCTTTCCCTGTTTTCTGCAAAAGTGCACTATATGTCACTATACTGTGTACCGACCTGTCTCCAGATTTTACCCTTACTTGCCTGACCTGTTCTTTGCCTGTTCTCCATACTGACCCTAAGCTGCCTGATCTGACAGTCTGACTGACTTTAGATTGCATTAACTCTGCTCCCTTGACCTCAGCTTGTTAGTTTTGTCCCACCCCTTAGTATTTTGGAACATTTTTGTTTTTTTTACCCCTGTCAGTCAGCAGTCTACTTAACAAAGACTACATCAAGATTTGGCAACCTGGGGACTCGTCTGCAGTAGAGTCTAGATCCATGGGAGTTCAAAGGTGAATACCAGGAGGAGCACTCAAATAACATCTTTAAGAAATCTTTACAGTAGACACGGAGGATCCACATCCACTTTGTGACTCTAATCTAGTGATTAGCTATTTAATGGGCTAGTATTCACTCTTGATACAGCCCTGGACGAAGCTGCATCTCTCAAGCATAAATAAGCATGGGAAATATTTGCACAGCACAATGGGACACATTTAGACTTCATCCTCTCAGGTTATATCGTCCTAACGACTGGACTATTGCATATTCATCACCTCTTACCATGGTTGGTAGTATTATAGGCAAAAATTTAATTTATTTAAGTGGGAGAGAAAGCAATGAGCCAATTCTCTCCCTTTCAATGCAGCTCAGTGTCTCAGCACCATGTGTGCAGTTCTACTAAAAGCACCACTGTGCTTCATGAATGCAGAAGGAACCAAAATAAACCTGCCACTATCAGTCTCTCACTTGACATAGCTGGATGAACCCACACACAGCAGATTTATAATTTTTTTGCAATATCAAATATCCTGTATAATGAGTCTACACTATATTAACACTTTTCCTAGAGACTGACAGCTGTCATGTGTACATGAGGAATAGAACCTGTCTGTCACTGGCGTGATTTTATAAAATTCGAGTTGCATCTGAATTTTTAGTGATTCAATTTGGGCAAATATTGGGTGAAGGAAGATAGAGAGAGATGGCTAACTTCCTACACCTTGTGTACAGTTACAGCATAGAGATGGCATGGGGAGCAGTTGTGCCCACACCATCAGCAGTGGTAGCCAACTGTCACAGTAAAACCAACGTAAGAAATAAGCTCTTCTTATTTCCTGTGATGTTATGTCCATGGTTGTAGAGGTGATAGGGGAGTGTCTATGTAACTAGCTGGGTGGGAGTAGCTATAAACTAGCTGGGCATTTTACGTGATAGAGCTGTGGCAGAGAAAGAAGTCCATCATAGGCTTGGTTTGATACAGCAAAAGGAAGTGCTACATACAGGATGGAAATAAACATGAGCGATTAGCTCACATGGTAAAATTAGGTCAGGAGAGTCCAAATTGAAAACAAAAAAAATTGAGAAGATGTACATGAGGCAAGCAACTACATGAGTACATGAGCATAGCTGTTAAAAACCATAATGATCCCAGAAAACCTATTTAAAGGCTAGGTACCTTTGGGGGTATTTTTTATGATTGCATTTTACTCATTTTGGACTAAAAATCATTTTTTCAGTTGGTCTTTATTAACCACTTCAGATCTGGGCCATTACCCCCCTTCCTGACCAGGCCTAATTTTGCAAATCTGACATGTGTCACTTCATATGGTAATAACTTTGGAACGCTTTTACTTATTCATGCGATTCTGAGATTGTTTTCTCATGACACACTGTACTTCAAGTTAATGGTAAATTTGAGTCGATAAGTTTTAATTTTATTTATAAACAAATCCAAAAGTTAAGGAAAATTTGAAAAAATTCACTGTTTTCTAAATTTCAATCTCTCTGCTTTTAAGACAGATAGTGATGCCCCATAAAATCCTTTTTAATTTACATTCCCCATATGTCTAGTTTATGTTTGCATCATTTTGGTAGTGTCATTTTATTTTTTTAGGACAGTAGAAGGTTTAGAATTTTAGACGCAATTTTTGCAAATTTGCAAAATCAACTTTTTTAAGGACCAGTTCAGTTCTGAAGTCACTTTGTGAGGCTTACATAATAGAAACCACCCATAAATGACCCCATTTTAGAAACTACACCCTCAAACTATTCAAAACTGGTTTTAGAAATGTTGTTAACCCTTTAAGTATTCCACAGGAATTAAAGCAAAATAGATGTGAAATTTCAAAATTTCACTTTGTTTGCACATTTTCCATTTTAATCTTTTTTTCCTTTAACATATCAAGGGTTAACAACAAAACACAACTCAATATTTATTACCCCGATTCTGCAGTTTGGTGGTCATAAACTGTTATTTGGGGATACGCCAGGGCTCAGAAGGGGAGGAGCAGCATCTGCATTTTCTAACATGGAATTTTTTCTCATGGTTTGTAAGAGTCATAACTTAATTTTTTTGTGGACTGAGCTGCATGAGGTTTTATTTTTTGCGGGACAAGCTGTGCTTTTTATTGGCACCATTTTGAGGTACATCCGGCTTTCTGATCACTTTTTAATCTAATTTTTGGGAGGTTAACTAAAAAAAAAAAAGCAGTTTAGGGGCATTTTTCTATTTTTTTTTACACCGTTTACTTGATGGGGTAGATCATGTGATATTTTTGTAGAGCCAGTTGTTACGGACGCAACAATACCAAATATGTCTATTTTTTATTTATTTTTTTACGTTTTACACAATAAGAGCATTTTTAGAAAAAAAATCATGTTTTTGTGTTGCAATTTTTTGAGAGCCATTTTTTTTTCATTTTTCGGGCTATGATCTTGTGTGGGGGCTCATTTTTTGCGGGATGAGGTGACATTTTTATTGCTATCATTTTGGGATGCATACGACGATTTTTGATATTATGTTTTTTGATAGGTGATGCGACAAAAAAAGCTGTTTTGGCATAATTTTTATTAGATTTTTTTTACACAGTTCACTTGATGGGGTAGATCATGTGATATTTTTATAGAGCCAGTCGTTTCGGTCGCGGTGATACCAAATATGTCTATCTTATGTATTTATTTTTATTTGTAACATTTTTTTAATGAAATATTTGGGGAAAATTATATATGTGTGATTTTTTTTTTTTTTTTTACACTTTGTGTCCCCCATAAGGTCATACAAGACCTCAGGGGGACATTTAACTTCACTTATTTATTTATTTATTTATTTATTTATTTTTACACTTGATTTCTACTGTAACTGGGGCTGACATAGTAGCCCCAGTTACAGGGGAAATACATCCCCAGAGAGGCTGTACAGCATAATACTATGCTGTACAGACTCAGTGCACGGCTGATCGGGTCTATGAGAGACCCAGCAGCTCCTGCACTCTCCCGGCCCCGGCGATCACGTGACTGCTGGGCCGGAACAGGAAGCGCACAGTGAGCGCTGTGTATACAGCGATCTACAAAGCAGGGACCCCTGGGAACGGTCCCTGCCTTCTCTTTGGGGTACCCTGCTGTCACTGACAGCAGGTACCCCACTGTGCAGCTGCACGATTAGCATGCAGCTGCTATCTCTGAATGGAATTCAATAGAATTTATTATGTAGAGGAACATAATACAAGGCACTAATTAATATATTGTGATTATCCATATTGCGGCATTTGCTGGAATGATTCATTTTTCAATTCTTTTTTCCCTGCAAACCATCAGTGGTGGTCGTGCATGCACACTATAGGAAAAAACTCTGGCCTTTCTGGTGGCTGGGACCGTGGGTGCGCACATAGGCTAGTGCTTTTTCCTACAGTGTGCAAGCACGGCCACTGCTACCAGATTACAGGGTGGTCATAACCATGGAAACAAGCAATGTATAATGTGATGGAAAAATGAAGCCAGCAAAGGAAGCCACATGGACAATACATTAGTAAGTGCCTTGTATTAACTTACTGTACATGATAAATGCTACTTGCTGAAGTGAGACAACCCCTTTAAGGTGCAAGGTGTGCACTATAGGGAGAGAGTCATCTGAGGAGACAGAACCTGTCTGGAGAGACTGTTACTGTGATTGCTAGCCTCAAAGTAGACATTTGCTCTTGCTTTGAGGTAAAACATGTTAATGACATTTAGTTTGAGTGGTTGGTACTAAGCCACTGTTATAGTCAGAGAAACTTATATGTTTAGTTAACACTGAGCCAAGCAGTGGTTAATTTGTGTATATGGGTCTGAATATAAAAGCTATACATGTATTTTGTGCAACAGTGAAGTGGACTTCACTGTCTCTGACTGCATCTGATCCCATTTTACCATATCCCTGATTCCCCTCATAAGCAATATTTTTTTATTTTTTTGTAACCATAACTTCTTTTGGATCGAAAACGTGATCACAGGTGGGTTGGCAAAAAAATGCTAGGGCAAGCTGTTCTTTACACAGTAATGAATTTATTAGCACTACATAATTGTGTTTAAAATAAATGCCTTTAAAACATACTGTTCATGCTGGAAAAAAAGTTTATCACTTAACTTTTAAGACAAGGATGCATTTATTTAAGTTAATAATGTATGCTTATTACAGGTCTTTGTGAGATGTGGAGATAATAGAATACATCGATCATTTGTCTGCTGCTTTTTGGACTATATTACTTACTAAATTGGTTGAGACTTCAGTGAATTTAACTTCTTAACCCAAAAGACTAGTGTCATATAAAGAAAAAAAGAGGGGTTTTCAGTCAGCACATCCCAATGCGCATGTGCACGTTGCTATGGCTAATTGCAATGAAAAGGAAAATACATACAATGCAATGGCACACTGCTAACCAGATAAAGCACAAAATGCCATAGAGATATGAAGTATTCTGGAGCTAATGCTATGCTTGTTTGGTAAATTAGAGATTCTTGGCAAATATATTTTGTACAAAATTATCTGGGCCCGTTCACCAAATCGTCCAGGTGATCTCTGTAGAACGGGAACCTAACACTATTTCCTACCTGTTATGTGTCAACCTTGGCTTCCGTATAATCAGGGGGTGTTTGGTTCCACATGCATGCTGGGTCCCTTCTGCCTTTTGCCATTTGTAGTGCTTCAAAGGCCTCCACTAATATAGGGATGCAGGTATGCATGCTTGGTACCTACATGAACTATTTCCATGCATGTAGTAACCACATGTATAAGAATAAGAATTGAATAAGAATAGTTTTGTGGTACTGTAAATGGTACAGTTTAACCCATCCTTGTTAGCGTTACCTGCTCCCATGTAAATGTATGGTCATTTAGAGGGTTGTCAAGATTAGAAAATATATTAATGGATTATGGTCTGGATAAATTAAGTTAGCCAGGCATGTTTAGCATTGGAACTTGATTAAAAAACTTCCTGTGGACAAGTACTCTCAGAGCACTCAAATGTGCATTATGGGATTAGGGTTCTTCGGACCCAGTAGAAGAAATGATTGTGGAATCCCCCTCCATCAATGCAGAATCTACTTTTATTTCTATAAAGGGCCTATTAAACTGGGTGATTTGGGGTCAATTATCAGTAGAAAACTTTTATAGGAATGATCATTCCTTATAATTGGCCTTCATAATCATGCTGCTGATTAGAGATGAGCGAATTGAATCAAACAAAGTGGAATTCGATCCGAATATCAGGATAAATTTGATTCACAGTGAAGCCGAATTTCTTCGTACTTCGTGGTAGCGAATCGATTTAACCTGAAAATCGCGACCTTGATTAAAGATCTAGGTTGAAATCCCATGCGTGGTGATTAGAGATGAGCGAATCGATTCGTTGATTCGTTGATTCGTATCGAATCTTGAGAATTTTTAGCTGCGAAGCAAATCCGAATATTAGGTGATTCGCTTCGTCTTTGTATGCTATTGTCCTATAAATTATACGCTATTGCTACGTATAAGTTACTCTATACGCTGTTGCATGCAAATTCAATTCATTAGCGATGAAGACTCCTCCCCGGTAGCTCCGCCCCCTTCTCCAGTGCGAGAGGAAGACGAGGCAACTCAGGCAATTAAGATGGCGAGACAGCGAGGCCCTGACTGGGGAGGCATGGTGTGGGCCACCGACCCCTATGAGCAGGCCCGTTTCTATAGGCGGGCGAGGGGTGCGACCGCACGGGGTGCAGGTGTCTGGGAAGAAGAGGGGGGCGCTGCGCTGCCTTGTATCTTCATACAGGCTGAGCTGCGCTGGGTTACTTACCAACTCTGGCTCCTCCGGCTCACAGGTCTGCGCTGCTGTGTCCTGGCTGCCTGCAGCGTCAGGACGTACAAAGCGCTCTCTGACCTGACGCTGCAGAAGGTCAGGTGACTGCAGCGCGGGCCCTGTGAAGAGGAGACTACAGGAGACCACCGGAAGAGGAGAGGAGCGGCTGAGAAGAAGAGGTAAGTTAATTTATTTTTTTAAGTCTGATCTGAGGTCTGATAAGGGGGTCTGGATGGCTAATAAGGGGGTCTGAATGGCTAATAAGGGGGTCTGAAGGTCTGATCTGAGGTCTGATAAGGGGGTCTGAATGGCTAATAAGGGGGTCTGAATGGCTAATAAGGGGGTCTGAAGGTCTGATCTGAGGTCTGATAAGGGGGTCTGGATGGCTAATAAGGGGGTCTGAATGGCTAATAAGGGGGTCTGAAGGGCCGATGGGGGGTCTGAAGGTCTGATCTGAGGTCTGATAAGGGGGTCTGGATGGCTAATAAGGGGGTCTGAATGGCTAATAAGGGGGTCTGAAGGGCCGATGGGGGGTCTGAAGGTCTGATCTGAGGTCTGATAAGGGGGTCTGGATGGCTAATAAGGGGATCTGAATGGCTAATAAGGGGTCTGAATGGCTAATAAGGGGGTCTGAAGGGCCGATGGGGGGTCTGAAGGTCTGATCTGAGGTCTGATAAGGGGGTCTGGATGGCTAATAAGGGGGTCTGAAGGGCCGATGGGGGGTCTGAAGGTCTGATCTGAGGTCTGATAAGGGGGTCTGAATGGCTAATAAGGGGGTCTGAATGGCTAATAAGGGGGTCTGAAGGGCCGATGGGGGGTCTGAAGGTCTGATCTGAGGTCTGATAAGGGGGTCTGAAAGGCTGATAAGGGGGTCTGATAAGGGAGTCTGAAAGGCCGATAAGGGGGGTCTGAGGACTGATAAGGGGGGTCTGAGGTATGATAAGGGGGTCTGATAAGGGGGTCTGATAAGGGGTCTGATAAGGTAGTCTGATAAGGGAGTCTGATAAGGGGGGTCTGAAGGGCTGATAAGGGGGGTCTGAAGGGCTGATAAGGGGGTCTGAGGTCTGATAAGGGGGGTCTAAGGTCTGATAAGGGGGTCTGAAAAGCTGATAAGGGGGGTCTGAGGTCTGATAATGGGGTCTGAAGGGCTGATAAGGGGGTCTGAGGTCTGATAATGGGGTCTGAAGGGCTGATAAGGGGGTCTGAAAAGCTGATAAGGAGGGTCTGAGGTCTGATAATGGGGTCTAAAGGGCTGATAAGGGGGTCTGAAGGGCTGATAAGAGGGTCTGAAGGGCTGATAAGGGGGTCTGAGGTCTGATAAAAGGGGTCTGAGGTCTGATAATGGGGTCTGAAGGGCTGATAAGGGGGGTCTGAGGTCTGATAAAAGGGGTCTGAGGTCTGATAATGGGGTCTGAAGGGCTGATAAGGGGGGTCTGAGGTCTGATAAAAGGGGTCTGAAGTCTGATAATGGGGTCTGAAGGGCTGATAAGGGGGGTCTGAGGTTTTATACATGGGGGGTTGGTCTGCGATGGTGGGGGTTCTGACATGAAGGTCTAATAGGGGTCTGATCTGAGGTCTGATATGGGGTCTGACAGACGTCTAATGAAGGTCTGGTCTGAGATGGGGGTCTCATCTGAGGTTTGATATAGGTCTGATCTGAACAGTAAGGGGGTATTTTTTGTACTGGCACATTATCTGTGCGGTACCAGTATATTCCAGGGGACTGTTTCTACAGTATAGTTTTGGGGGGAACAGTGGACACAGTATTAGTGGTGGCAAAATGGAATGTTCAGAAAGTGAGGAGGATGATTGAAAAGTAGGAAACTAAAATGTCTGTTTGTCAAACTCTGCAGAGAGAAGAGATGGCTGAAAGAAATCATCATGGCGGTCTGGTCTGACAGGAGAAGATGAGGAAAGAGAACATCTACATCACAGAAGACGTCACTATATGTAAGAGGTACATATGTGGAGCTGTATGTCCCTGTACGAGCGCTGCTTTCTCTGCTCTGTTTACCTGATCACCACTGCAAATGAGCAGGTGAACAAAAAAGAGAAAACATCATTTCATTTTTCACCTCAGGCAGCAGAAAAGCTAGAATCGGCCCTGTTGGTAGTCATACCCCTGTAGCATAGTGTGCAGGGTGGCGGGGGGCTGTGCATAAGTCAGTGTTATTTGATTGGGGGGGGCGCTTTTTTAACCCCTTCCCGACCGCCGCCGTACATGTACGGCGCGCGGGCGGTGCGGGGACATGACGCCCGCTCGCGGGTGCGGCGGGCGTCATGGCCGGCAAGTCTCTGCTGTTTCTAACAGCAGAGACTTGCCGCATCTTACCTCCGTCTGCGGAGACTTCCAGGGCCTTCTGATGCCGTGATCACACGTGATCACGGCATCAGGATGCGTCTGAACCCGGAAGCCCACGCTTCCGGTGGTGTACAGACGCCCCGATTGGTCAATCGGGGTGTCTGTACACCATATGAAAACTGTAATCCTCGCTGGTGAGGATTACAGTTTTCAAACTGCAATTCTTATTCTGGCCACTAGATGGCAGGCCAGGATAAGAAATGAGCAATTCATGGTTTTAACTGCATCTAGTAAATCCATGATTGCTCATAAAGAAAAAAAACAAAACACAATAGATCAGATGATATTTGAGCTTTAAAATAATCACAGAAAAATTAAAAAAAATGTTAAAAAATATATAAAAAATAAAAAGATATAAAAGTTCAAATCACCCCCCTTTCCGTATAAGTAAAAAATAAATACCTAAATAACAATAAATATAGACATCATGGGTATCACCGTGACCGAAAACGCCCGTACTTTTAAAATATAAAAAAAAATTTCAATACGGCGAATTGTGTGGCGGAAAAAAGCGTCCAAATGGCGATTCGCAGTTTTTTGTCCCTTTTTTTTTCTAAAAAAAATTAAATAAAAAGTGATCAAAAAGTCATACACACCCCAGAATGGTATCAATAAAAACTTCAGACCGCCCCGCAAAAAATGAGCCCCCATACAGCTCTGTACACATAAATACCAAAAAGTTATAGGGGTCAATATATGACAAGGAAAAAAAAAAAAAAAAAAGGGCAACTTTCTAATTATTTTATCACCATCTAAACGCAGGAAAAACTATACATATTAGGTATTGCCGGATTCGTACTGACCAGTAGAATGAAAGTAACGGATCAGTTTTAATGCACATCGAATGCTGTAAATAAGAAACCCGTAGAACTGTAGCGGAATAGCGTTTTCTTTGCAATTTCACCCGGTTTGGAATTTTTTTCCCGCTTCCCACTACACCGTATGCAATATTAAATGGTGGCGTTGGAAAGTACAACTTGTCCCGCAAACAACAAGCCCTCATACAGCTATGTGAACAGAAAAATAAAAGAGTTATGGCTGTTTGAAGGCAGGGAGCACAAAACGAAAATGCAGAACCGAAAAAAGCTCCGGTCGTGAAAGGGTTAATGTTCGCCCTCTTGTTAAAATTCCCTAGAAACTGCCCTGCCTATGAGAAGAAGGAACCGGAGGAGATCTACGTCTCTCAACATGTCCGGCAGCCTAAGAAGTCGGTTGAGGTGCCCGCTGAGGTGTTCCCGCTCCACCGCGCAAGGACTACTCCCTTCGCCAAAATTTGATGGTCCCCGAAGCTGTCACCCGGAGCGCCCTGACCCTCTGGGAATACAAAAAGTTGGTAGAGGAGTGGGTTGCGCAGGTGTTGGAGCACCCACGGTCCGGTGACCCCAAGCTGGAATGCAGAAAGGGTACCGTTATGTGGTTCAGTGTCAAACGGGGAGTTGGTTTTATCGCAGATAAGGAGACGGCTTTTATACGTGAACCGCCGTTCTGTAAAGCGGCCGTATCCTCCGCCCGTCCGCCACAATCTCCACGCAGGGAATTATGTGGAGTATACCCCCATGAAGAGCCTCCAAGGCCCCTTTGCTACTGGGGTGAAACTCCTTACGCGACCAGCTACTCCTGCAGTGCCCCCGGAAGACTGGACTAAGGAGGCCCAGGCCGCAGAATAGGCTCGGTGTTCCCATGAGACCAATGATGGGACTCTGCGATCTGAGGAGAAATCCCAAGCTCAGCTGGAACCCCTGATACCAGAGTTGCAGCCGCCGCTGATCCTTTATGTGGGACATTTGACCACCAACAGTTTAGTGTACCAGCCATCAATGGTACAATACCAACTGCCATGCCCATGGCAGGTGCAGGCCGCACAGTCCGCCGCTTCTGGAAGACCGTTACTGGAGCCCTTTCAGCCGGAGATTCTGTCACCTTGTATGCCGGCGGGAGGATCTAGCCCCTACAAGGTAAAGGGCAAGGCCCAAGTTGCCATGGCTCTTGCCAGTGTGACCGCCCGGTCACTACCAAGACCATCCCTGAGAGGTTGATGGAGCTCTGCTGCCGCAGCCAGTGTCGCTTTCATGAGGCAGGAGCGCCCTCTCATGTCTTTTAGCTCCAGCAGCAGTGAAGAGGACCTGCAGGCCTTTAAGTAAGGAACCTGCAGCTTTTATGGGAGCCACAACGTGGACTTTACTTGAAGGGTGAGCACTAGTTGGCCTTTGTTTTTAATTTTGTTGCCGTGCATTTGTCCTCACCCAGATGGACATGGATTGTTAGGGCTCCCCCCATCAAAAAAAAAGTTTTAACCAAGTTGCGCATACGTGCGCCTCATCCCTTTTTTCCCCCTTTTCAGGTTATTGGGGAGCCCCTTGAAAGAGGGTTTTTTAAGGAACCTTTGCTGCTATTTTATTACCCATTTGGATTACAATTACCTATGTGGATTACAAATTACAACTGAGTTTGGGACTCTGTTCCAGTTGTATGACAAGCGTCAGAAGAAAAGAGACTTAAACGTGTCCGTGAGCATACTATGTAGGTGATATTTAAAATGTTTACATTATACCTATAATTTATTTGCACTGGATTGTTTGCACTGGATTGTTTGCACTAATGTTTTTACCTTTCAGCAACGTTTTCAAGTATATTTCCCATTGTGTGTATTTATTTACAGGTACCGCAATGTGTCCTCATATTCACTTTATTGTATGGTGGATGGTTGTACTATGCACTTAGCCGGATAGATAGCACCTTACTTGTTCTACCTCAAATATACATACTGCCTCTGAGGGCGATTTCAGATCTGACCATTTACGCTGGATCTGGCCCGGGGTCCGCAAGGTGTCGAAACGATGGCTCAAGCCTCAGATCACCTGCTGGATCACCTCCCTTTTATGCTGGTTTGAGTGGCGGTGTGTGCCATCGTAATCCTGCCAGTCCATCAGCCGGACTATGTATTTCAGCTGAGCTAAATGATGAGGAGAGCTAAATGATGAGGACCGCCTGGATGCCATTTTCTAAAATTCACTCTGCCTCTGAGGTGTGCACGCCGTGGCCTCTCGTTGTGCGTGCCTGCATATTACGTAATCGCGTAGACAATAGTACAATGAGGATTCATACGCTATTTGTACGCTCATGCATACGTCTTCTGAGAAGTTGCATACATCTTTTAAAAGAGCGTTAATTATTAGTGCGCGAATGTTCGCTAATAGCACATAATAACGTAAATTTTGTACGCAAATACAACGAATCTATTAGTCGAATATACAAATCTTAGGAAAAGTTAGGTGAATAAAATTTAAAATAATTCGCTTATCTCTAGTGGTGATGTATGACGTCACCACGCCGGCTGGCATGACGACGTCATCTTGGACCACGCAAGATTTTGCACAGGATCTTCAAGCAAGATTGTGGCGGCTATCCGGCCGCGAGCAACTGGAGGCGGTAAGTATGATTTTAATTTTTTTTCTGTTCATTTTAAACTGTATTTTTACTCTCAGATGCCGTGATCATGTATTGCACCCGCTACTTACAAAAAATGCGGTCACAAAGCAAATTTTTTTTGTAAAATTTGGCTAAGCAGCCGAATCGAATTTTCCAAAAGTTTGCTTATCTCTACTGAGATAAACAAGAAAACACTTTAGAAAACACATTTTGGTATACTGGAGGTGGGCTTTCAAAATTTCACTTTGAAGAATGACAGATCCAGGGGTATAATTCTTAAATGGAAGTGATAACAAACGCACATAGTATGATATTATTTTGGATTCTTGATATACTTAATTAATACAAAGGTAAAGAATAGAGATGAGCGAGCATGCTCGTCCGAGCTTGGTGCTTGTTCGAGTATTAGGGTACTCGTAAGTGCTCGCTGCTCGGACGAGTATCTCGCCATGCTCGAGGAAATGGCAACTTCCGCATCGTGCTTTTTAGGCGCCTAAAAACACAGCCAATCACAAGCCAGGAGACTCTGCGGTACACCCAGCATCACGTGGGGCCCTTACATGTCGATAGCAGGGGTTGGCTGGCCTGATCAGGTGACCCTGGAATATACTAGTGACTGGCCGCGGTGCTCGGCTCAGATGCCGTCTGGATGTCGTTAGGGTTAGAGCTGCTGCGTTTCAGGGACAGTGTTAGGGCCTGCATTTAGTTCCCTGTTAGGCAGGGATCACCCACAAAGAACCCAACAGCCCTTCTAAGGGCTAGAAGACATTTTTTTTTTTTTTTGTCACTTGGCTGGCTGGCACTAGTAGTGCAGCTATCGCCATGTATAGCCCCCTTTAATTTTTTTATGTTATATCTCAGTGATACAAATCCATTCTGTGTGTCACAGTTCAGTACACTCCCTATTTTCTGTCCAGGTGACACTTTCTGTATGTCACCGAATACAACCAAGTCATTTGCTGCCTGTCACGTGTATGGCTTGATCCCAAAAATCTCTGTGCGACATTTGTCTGGGTCGCAGTCTAAATAGCTACCGTCAGTAGGGTGTCAGTTAGCTCTACGATAGTTTCTGCACGTCACGTTCCCAAAAAAACAAAAATACAAAACAAAATATAGCAAAAAAATTAGTTTTTTTGTTGTTTTAGCTGAGTGATACAAATCCATTTCACACAGCTGCGTGTAACCTTTCTGTGTGTCACAGTTCAGCACACTCACTCCAAACCGTATATTCTGTCCAGGTGACACTTTCTGTACGTCACCGAATACAACCAAGTCATTTGCTACCTGTCACGTATATATAGCTTGATCCTAAAAATCTCTGTGCGACATTTGTCTGGGTCGCAGTCTAAATAGCCACCGTCATTAGGGTGTCAGTCAGCTGTACGATAGTTTCTGCACGTCACGTTCCCAAAAAAACAAAACTAAAAAAAAAATATTAACCCTTTCACGACCGGAGCTTTTTTCGGTTCTGCATTTTCGTTTTGTGCTCCCTGCCTTCAAACAGCCATAACTCTTTTATTTTTCTGTTCACATAGCTGTATGAGGGCTTGTTGTTTGCGGGACAAGTTGTACTTTCCAACGCCACCATTTAATATTGCATACGGTGTAGTGGGAAGCGGGAAAAAAATTCCAAACCGGGTGAAATTGCAAAGAAAACGCTATTCCGCTACAGTTCTACGGGTTTCTTATTTACAGCATTCGATGTGCATTAAAACTGATCCGTTACTTTCATTCTACTGGTCAGTACGAATCCGGCAATACCTAATATGTATAGTTTTTCCTGCGTTTAGATGGTGATAAAATAATTAGAAAGTTGCCCTTTTTTTTTTTTTTTTTTCCTTGTCATATATTGACCCCTATAACTTTTTGGTATTTATGTGTACAGAGCTGTATGGGGGCTCATTTTTTGCGGGGCGGTCTGAAGTTTTTATTGATACCATTCTGGGGTGTGTATGACTTTTTGATCACTTTTTATTTAATTTTTTTTAGAAAAAAAAGGGACAAAAAACTGCGAATCGCCATTTGGACGCTTTTTTCCGCCACACAATTCGCCGTATTGAAATTTTTTTTTTATATTTTAAAAGTACGGGCGTTTTCGGTCACGGTGATACCCATGATGTCTATATTTATTGTTATTTAGGTATTTATTTTTTACTTATACGGAAAGGGGGGTGATTTGAACTTTATTTTTTATATATTTTTTAACATTTTTTTTAATTTTTCTGTGATTATTTTAAAGCTCAAATATCATCTGATCTATTGTGTTTTGTTTTTTTTCTTTATGAGCAATCATGGATTTACTAGATGCAGTTAAAACCATGAATTGCTCATTTCTTATCCTGGCCTGCCATCTAGTGGCCAGAATAAGAATTGCAGTTTGAAAACTGTAATCCTCACCAGCGAGGATTACAGTTTTCATATGGTGTACAGACACCCCGATTGGCCAATCGGGGCGTCTGTACACCACCCGGAAGCGTGGGCTTCCGGGTTCAGACGCTTCCTGATGCCGTGATCACGTGTGATCACGGCATCAGAAGGCCCTGGAAGTCTCCGAAGACGGAGGTAAGATGCGGCAAGTCTCTGCTGTTAGAAACAGCAGAGACTTGCCGGCCATGACGCCCGCCGCACCCGCGAGCGGGCGTCATGTCCCCGCACCGCCCGCGCGCCGTACATGTACGGCGGCGGTCGGGAAGGGGTTAAAACAAAATATACCAAAAAAATTAGTTTTTTTGTTGTTTTAGCTGAGTGATACAAATCCATTTCACACAGCTGCGTGTAACCTTTCTGTGTGTCACAGTTCAGCACACTCACTCCAAACCGTATATTCTGTCCAGGTGACACTTTCTGTACGTCACCGAATACAACCAAGTCATTTGCTACCTGTCACGTGTAAAGCTTGATCCTAAAAATCTCTGTGCGACATTTGTCTGGGTCGCAGTCTAAATAGCCACCGTCATTAGGGTGTCAGTCAGCTGTACGATAGTTTCTGCACGTCACGTTCCCAAAAAAACAAAACTTAAAACAAAATATAAAAAAAAATATAGAAAAAAAATTTGTTTTTTTGTTGTTTTAGCTGAGTGATACAAATCCATTTCACACAGCTGCATGTAACCTTTCTGTGTGTCACAGTTCAGCACACTCACTCCAAACCGTATATTCTGTCCAGGTGACACTTTCTGTACGTCACCGAATACAACCAAGTCATTTGCTACCTGTCACGTATATATAGCTTGATCCTAAAAATCTCTGTGCGACATTTTTCTGGGTCGCAGTCTAAATAGCCACCGTCATTAGGGTGTCAGTCAGCTGTATGATAGTTTCTGCACGTCACGTTCCCAAAAAAACAAAACTTAAAAAAAAATATAAAAAAAAAATATAGAAAAAAAAATTAGTTTTTTTGTTGTTTTAGCTGAGTGATACAAACCCATTTCACACAGCTGCGTGTAACCTTTCTGTACACTCTCTCCAAACCGTATATTCTGTCCAGGTGACAATTTCTGTACGTCACAAAATTAAACCAGACTGAACAAGTTTGTGGGTTTCAGTACACCAGGCCCATTTATTTTATTTTTTTTATAGAATACAATTATATACAGAAAATGTTGAACCCCAGGGCTAAGGGTCGAGGACGAGGGCGTGGGCGTGGGCATTCAATTACTGCAGGGGGCAGAGGCCGTGGTCCTGGGCAGGGTGAGACAGTACCTGCTGATGAGGGAGCTGTGGAACGCCGCAGAGCTACACTCCCTAGCTTCATGTCTCAACTTACAGGGACACGTGGTAGAGGACTGTTGAAACAGTGCGAACAGCTGATTACGTGGATTGCGGATAATGCTTCAAGTAATTTGTCCGCCAGTCAGTCTTCCACGCAGTCCACCCACGTTACCCAAGGGAGCACTCCTCTGGCTCCTCCTCCACCTCAACCTCCTTCCCCCCAGTCTGCCCCCTCCCAGGAAAATTTGGAATGCGATCCGGCATACTCTGAGGAACTGTTTTCTGGACCCTTCCCAGAGTCACAAACCACTTCTCAGGTTGCTGCTGACCTCTTTCCCGATGCCCAAGTTTTCCAACTGTCCCAGTCTGTGTATGATGATGATGATGATGACAATGTAGAGTTAGTGGAAGAAGTTTGTAAAGAGGTGTCGGACGATGAGGAGACACGGTTGTCAGACAGTGGTGAAGTTGTTGTAAGGGGAGGAATTCCGAGGGGGGAGCAGACTGAGGAATCGGAGGATGATGAGGTGACTGACCCGAGCTGGGTTGATATGCCGAGTGAAGACAGTGCTTCTGAGGCGGAGGCGAGGGCTGCACCAGAACAGGTTGTAAGAGGCAGTGGTGTGGCCAGAGGGAGAAGCAGGGCCAGAGCTGGTGCATCAGCAGCAACTGTTTCACGTAGTTAAGCTCCCGTGGCGAGGCCTAGATGTTCGCAAGTCTGGAGGTTCTTTAAAGAAAGTGAGGATGACCGACGGACTGTGGTGTGCAACCTGTGCCACACCAGGATAAGCAGGGGTGCCACCACTACTAGCCTAACCACCACCAGCATGCGCAGGCATATGAGTGCTAAACACCCCACTCAATGGAACCAAGGCCGTTCACCACCTCCTGCGGGTCACACCACTGCTCCTTCCCCTGTGTCACTCGCTGCCTCTGCTAGTCAACCCCCTGCGTCACTCGCTGCCTCTGCTAGTCAACCCCCTGCCCAGGACCCCGGCACGAGCGCCTCCCGCCGGAAAACAACACCTTCGCCTCAACGATCCTCCACAGTGTCCACCAACGTGCCCCAGCGCAGCGTTCAGCTGTCTTTACAGCAGAAGCTGGAGCGCAAGAGAAAATACAGTTCCACCCACCCACATGCCCAAGCCCTCAACGTCCACATCTCCAAATTGCTTAGCCTGGAGATGCTGCCCTATAGGCTGGAAGAGACCGAGGCCTTTCGCAATCTCATGGTGGTGGCTGCCCCTCGGTATTCCGTCCCCAGCCGCCACTATTTTTCCCGATGTGCCGTCCCAGCCCTACACCAGCACGTGTCACAGAACATCATCCGTGCCCTGACCAACGCTGTTTCTGAGAAGGTCCACCTAACCACGGACACGTGGACAAGTGCTGCCGGGCAGGGACACTATATCTCACTGACGGCACATTGGGTTAACTTGGTGGAGGCTGGGACCGAGAATGACCCTGGGGCCGCTCATGTACTGCCCACACCGAGGATTGCGGGCCTACCTCGGTCATGGTCTCTCAGACGTACTATGCCTCCTCCGACCCCTCCTCCTCCTCCACCGAATTACCATCCGTGGGCACGGCACCTTCAGTCGGTAGCTCTAGGCGCAGCAGCAGTGCCGTGGGTAAGCGCCAGCAGGCGGTGCTCAAACTGCTGAGCTTAGGTGACAAAAGGCACACCGCCCAAGAGCTGTTACAGGGCATCACGGCGCAGACTGATCTGTGGCTGGCACCGCTGAACCTCAAGCCAGGCATGGTTGTGTGTGACAACGGGCGTAACCTGGTGGCGGCTCTGCAACTCGGCAGACTGACACATGTGCCATGCCTGGCCCATGTGTTCAATCTCATAGTTCAGTGGTTCCTCAAGACATACCCCAATCTGTCTGATTTGCTCACCAAGGTGCTCCGCATCTGTGCGCATTTCCGCAAGTCGAGCACAGATGCTGCCACTCTCAGGGCAGCGCAGCGCCGCCTACAACTGCCCGCTCACCGACTGTTGTGCGACGTGCCCACGAAATGGAATTCAACATTAAACATGTTATCCAGAGTTTACCAGCAGCGCAGAGCGATTGTAGACTGCCAGATGTCAACTTCCACCAGAACTGGCAGTCAGGTCAGTCAGATTCCTCAAGTCTACAATGAGGAGTGGACGTGGATGTCTGATATCTGCCAGGTGTTGAGCAACTTTGAGGAGTCAACACAGATGGTCAGCGGCGATGCCGCCATTATCAGCCTCACCATCCCGCTGCTTTGCCTGTTGAAAAACTCACTGCTCAGCATCAAGTCGGATGCTTTGCGCTTGTCACAAGAGACGGTGGAGGAAGATATGTCGCTTGATAGCCAGAGCACCCTCCAGTCTGTTTCTCAGCGCCTATCGGAGGAGGGGGATGAGGATGAGGAGGAAGAGGAGGAGAATGTCGGCGAGACAGTAGAGGGTACCAGTGCTCAGTCCTTAAAGGGGTTGTCCAAGTTATTTTTTTGTTCTTTATATGTTTCTAACTTGTCAGGTATAACAACTTTCCCATATACTTTGTGTTTCTAAAGCTGCTGGTTTCTCAGAGTTGACTGAGGGTCACATGACCTGTGATGTCACCTTATCTCTCTGCTCTGTGATGTTTCGTTCACAAGCCTCAGAGTTCAGATAAGAGTCTGTACACGAGACGTCACTGGCCACGCCCCCTTTCTTTGCCGACTCCTGCTATCTGCTCTCCCTGGTTTCCTTCAGATAAAACATTAACCCCTTCAGCCAGAACACACTGAGGGCTCAAGGCTTTAGAACAAACAGTAGCTGCAGCAGTGAGAGGAGACAAATGCTGGGCAAGGAGCTATAGAGGAATTGTATTGTACAAGAACAGGTAGGGAGAAATTCCTGTGTGTATCAGCAGTGTCATTGTACAGCTGGGACTTGTAGTCCTACACAAACAACATGCTGCTGAGTATTCCAGCAGGCAGACATGTCACTCAGCACTTGTATTCATTCCCTTTGCAGAGAGGGGGAGAAGGGGGAGGGGCTGAGATTGTTGTTATTGCATGTAAACAAAGGCCAGAAGAGAACCAGGGAAATGAGGAAATATAGATTTTTTTTTGCCTAAAACTTGCTTAACTTAGTTATATATTGCTGCCCATCAGATTTACAGTGCTATATTTTTTTTTCATAACTCGGACAACCCCTTTAACTCTTGAGCGTGTATGGGCTGAAGAGGAGGACTTGGAGGAGGAGGAGGAGGAGGAGGAGGAGGAAATGGAGAGTCAGGCCAGTGAGGAGAGGGAATTCTTGTGTGTTGGGACTCTCGCGCACATGGCAGACTTCATGTTAGGCTGCCTATCCCGTGACCATCGCGTTAGTAGACAACTACTGGGTTTCAAAGCTGGACACGTGGCCTGAACTGGCGCTGTATGCCTTGGAGGTGCTGGCCTGCCCTGCCGCTAGCGTGCTGTCAGAGCGGGTATTCAGTGCAGCTAGTGGCGTCATCACCGATTAGCGTACACGCCTGTCAACTGACAGCGCTGACAGGCTGACGCTTATTAAAATGAACAAAGCCTGGATTTCACCGGAATTCAAATCTCCTCTGGGGGAAAGCAGCTAAAGATTTAAATAACTTATGTATCCGATTCCTCTTCTCTACTCCTCCTACTCCTCCTCCTCCTCCATATCGTCTTTGCCTAATGCTGACCAAAAAAACGCCATTTTTTAGAGGTCCAACTGGCACTCTTTTACCACAATTTTTCAGGAGGGCCCCCTACAGGCCCTCTCTCCAAACAATTTTTCCGGAGGTCCACCTACAGGCCCTCTCTCCAAACAATTTTTCCGGAGTTCCACCTACAGGCCCTCTCTCCAAACAATTTTTCCGGAGGTCCACCTACAGGCCCTCTGTCCAAACAATTTTTCCGGAGGTCCACCTACAGGCCCTCTGTCCAAACAATTTTTCCGGAGGTCCACCTACAGGCCCTCTGTCCAAACAATTTTTCCAGAGGTCCACCTACAGGCCCTCTGTCCAAACAATTTTTCCGGAGGTCCACCTACAGGCCCTCTCTCCAAACAATTTTTCCGGGGTCCACCTACAGGCCCTCTCTCCAAACAATTTTTCCGGAGCTCCACCTACAGGCCCTCTGTCCAAACAATTTTTCCGGAGGTCCACCTACAGGCCCTCTCTCCAGTTCCAGTTTCCAGTTTTATTTGCGCAAACTGCGTAAATTTTATTTTGGGATAGGTGTGAAAAATAATATTACCTGCGTATCTATATTGCCCAACATTGGATACGGTAGCAAGTAGAAGACCAAACACATGCTGCCAACAGGGTTCCGCAAATTCCTGGTCCACCCGCAAATTCTTGGTCCACAATGTCAAGGAGGTCCAGGTTCTGTTGATGAGCAACAAGTCCTTCTGTGCTGAAATCGCCGACAACGTCTCCATCTAAGAACCTAAAGACCATTGTGGAGAGAGCGGCACAGCTCGCCATCAAAGTGACGAACCCCAACGCCAGACTGCGCAGCGAAGATAACGAATAAATATCTCTGTGGTTATTTGTGCTAAATAAAAGTTAAATAAACACACAAAAAAAAAAAATTGATCTGTTCCTGTGCCTGATCCACCCAAGTTGAATCTGTCCCATCATGAGAAAGACCCCCCAAGGAGTCCCCACTGTAACTTGCTTCCCATACAACTACCTCACCCCCCGACACCTGTGTCTCGCCATTGTCCACCACCTCCTCAGACAACACTGGTAAATCCCCACTGTCAGCACACGGAAACAGCAAAAGGTCTTGCGAATTGGGGCAGAGAATGTTCTGGGCTAGCACATCAGGGAAGGGGTGACTATGGGGTTCCAGGGAGTTCGTGACCACGTGCAATATGCATTTAAAAGTCATGCCACACTTGATCGAGCTCATAATTGACAATTGTACCGGTTGATGCTAAATTTTTAAGTTGGGGTCCTGCGTCGTCATTCTAACTACATCCGGCTGTTGTCACCACCACACACGCTAGCCCAGGGGGCACTCCTCTGGCTCTTCCAGCGAAACCTCCTTCCCCCCAGCCTGCCCCACACCTACAGGCCCTCTCTCCAAACAATTTACTTCTTTGTCCTATCTTTCTCTCTCTCTCCAAACTATTTTTCCGGATAGCTGCCATATACGGTGTTAAACTGAGTAGTATACATAGAAGACATACCACACTTGATCAATCTCATAATTTACGACTGTACCGGTTGATGCTAAATTTTTAAGTTGGGGTCCTGCGTCGTCATTCTAACTACATCCGGCTGTTGTCACCATCACACACGCTAGCCCAGGGGGCACTCCTCTGGCTCTTCCAGCGAAACCTCCTTCCCCCCAGCCTGCCCCACACCTACAGGCCCTCTCTCCAAACAATTTACTTCTTTGTCCTATCTTTCTCTCTCTCTCCAAACTATTTTTCCGGATAGCTGCCATATACGGTATTAAACTGAGTAGTTTACATAGAAGACATACCACACTTGATCAATCTCATAATTTACGACTGTACCGGTTGATGCTAAATTTTTAAGTTGGGGTCCTGCGTCGTCATTCTAACTACACCCAGCTGTTGTCACCACCACACACGCTAGCCCAGGGGCACTCCTCTGGCTCTTCCAGCGAAACCTCCTTCCCCCCAGCCTGCCCCCCACCTACAGGCCCTCTCTACAAACAATTTACCGGGATAGGGGACGTCTTAGAGATTGTACAGATTTTTGTTTGGTTCTTCTTTTATTTGCCTCCTGACCTGTGATAGGCAGAGCATGGACACGTCCCCTTAGCTGCAGTTGGAAAGACACTCCCCTGGCCAGAGCAAGCTCTTTTTCCGTTTTCCGTGGTCGAAAAATCCATGAAATATAAGGTCCCAAGATAGGGGACGTATACGGTATTAAACTGAGAAGAATCGATACCATACCGGTTGATGCAACAGTTTTTCAAAATCCATTCCGGCTGTTGTCACCACAACACACGCTAGCCCAGGGGCACTCCTCTGGCTCTTCCAGCGAAAACTCCTTCCCACCCACCTACAGGCCCTCTCTCCAAACAATTTACCCAGGTAGGGGACGTATTAGATATTGTACTGATTTTTTTTAGATCTT